>VUQJ01015916.1:46565-62144 GCA_015108635.1 Andinoacara biseriatus | reverse complement strand
CACCAACACAAAAAAAAAAAAAAAAAAACCTTCCTGGATATTTTCACACCAACAAGCATTTTACAGGCTAATGTTTACATATTTTACAGAAATATCTTTGCTAATCAGCTAACCAAGCAGACTGCTGCAAACTCTCTGGCTTTCACACAAGAATTAAGGCTTTATGAAATATTAGCATCAAATTATTTGAAGTGAGGTATTGACATTTCACTGCCAGACAGCAGGAATGCAGGAAGGGGCCACAGATGGCAGCAGAGTTGGAGGACATCCAAAAGGAATATGAGCTTACTCTGTCTGCTGCCTGTCGATGGAGTAATACAGCTCCTGCATCTGCTCATCGGTGAGGATGCCATCGGTGAAGTACGACTGGAACTCCTCCAAGGACAGCTTCCCATCATCTGAAAGGAGAGATGTTGGTTAAAGTTACAGAAGCCTCAAATGTTTCATCGTCTGAGTGAAGAGTTTGTCCATAATTCAATATAATGGAACAAAGCCACTTTGGCTCCGTGATGCCAAATTAAATCCACTGATTAACTCAAAGGTGCTGCTGAAAAATAAAATACTTCTCATGAACCTTCCCGGTCCTAAATTCTGTCTCGGTTTACTGTAATGTAACCGTAAAAAGGCGGTAAACTACAATGAAGAAGACTTAACTTTAGGAGAAACTTCCCAGCAATCATTATTACAACAGTTTTTATTGTTTTAATGCTCTTAGGAGCAGATTTTCAGCTCTCAAGAGCAATAAGTATCTAACTGAGCGCCAGATTTTCTGTTTAAAAGTTAACTATTAACACTGCCTGATTTCTTCACTGAAACAAGAAAATTGGCAATATAATCTACCCGCTGTTTCAATTTCTGCAACAGTTCATCTTCCTCACTCCAATTTTTGGGAGAATCATCACATAAACCCAGTCTGTACCACAACCAGCCTGATACCAACATGTTCAGCAGCTGATGCTTTGTGGCGCACAGCTTGCAGGGTCCAGACCTAACCCTAACAAGGATCAAGGACTAGTTTGAGAAGTCGGAGCAGAGCTCACCGCCAACTTTGTTCTGTAAGCTCTGAAACCTTCTGACACCCACTTCCAAAAGTAAATCATGTCATATTTTGACTTTGTGCCAGCTCACGCTGAGGATAATTCTGGACATGCAGGAAAGTCCTTCTAGCAAAATGTATCTTCACTGAACATTTGTTGCAGTGTGGCTAAGTTAAACGCCAGCTGGAAGATGAAGCTATTAGAGAAGAGAGAATCGCAGTGAATTTTTCAAACTTCCCTGTTAAAAAAAAATAAAAAATCTCCACAAGATGTAGGAGTAAACACAATCTGCTGCACCTCTGACTCACTCTCCAGCCTTCTCCATCAGCGCCGATTCGGGTTTGAGATTCACACCACATTAGACGGCCGAGCACAGCTCAGATGGTGCATTATGCAAGTATTCGCTGTGTGTTAAAGATCAAAGCTGCAATGGTATAACGGCTGATCTCCTGGATATCCACAGTGTTTATCTCGCAACGTAGAAAAGAGCATATTCTGTCCAGCGTTTGCTTCACCTAAAAGACTCTTGACTTGTGCCAAATTTCACCATTTAATGAGCAGAAACAAGATCTAAAGGTACTAAATCATTCTAACTGATACTATTACTGAAACTGCCCCGAGCTTTTCCAGCTGCCATCTCCAAAGATGAATCAAAATCTGGATTTTTGCTGTTTTAGTTGCCAAAAAAAACCCAAACAAACATACATATAAGGGAAAAAAATTAAACAACATATTGTTTTAGTACATGGTGATCCATCAGCATATTTGCTGTTTCCCCATCCATGCATTTGATCATTTTTCTTTCCATTTCATATAATTGGAACTATAAAATAACATCTATGTCACTCCATATCTACAGATCTAACAAATGTACAGATATGCATTTCTCATACAGAAAAATAAATGCATGCTGGAAATTAAATAGAAAAGCACAGCAGGCTATGACAGCAGACGGCACATTTTCCTCCAGGACATGCAGAAGCACGAAATGCACAGCAGTCCAAAATTGAGGATGCAGCAAGAGCAGCCAGTGTTCAATTTCTACACAAGAGTGAATACTGTGTGTTCTTTTATTGTGTGGCTTGTACAGTCTGTGGTTTAGGGTGGATCTATTTCATCATGAACATGACTTTGTTGTGATGTGTCTTCCTTCCATTTTTAGTTATTATAAAAAAATGGCTGATGTCAGCTGTCAGGCAGAGATTTAATTAAAAACTATCCAAGTTTTGCTGCAGTTTACTTCAGGGCTTTGCGACTAACTAATGTCAATAAGCACTTCCACAGGGAAATTTAAATAGTTACTAAAACGAATGCAGAATCTCATGACAGAAGCAAGGCAGCTAGCTGGGTTTAATTATCTCGCTTCACACTGTCTAAAACCGCAACCTAAACGAAAAGCTCCCCCTGTACTGAGAAGCGTTTCTTTCCAGGAACACTTCCCTTGAGGAAATCCTGAACCTTACAATGTTAAGACTGCAGCACTACGAATAATTCATAAAGCCCATCAGTGCAATTCAGTTGAATAGGAGAGGTAAGCCGAGACTGAAGATTTAAAAAAAAGGTCCTGGATAGTACATGTTGCCTCATAGAGCAAGTGTTTAAAATTGATGAACATATCAGCAGATGAGCAGAAAAATGAATGTGCCGAAATATTTCTCATAGTTCATTTTCAAGCATAAAAGCCAAATATTGTGTAGTATCTTTAGACAGTGAACTGTCGGTCTGGCTTGGATTTTATCTTTCCATTTATTAATAAATAGATTAAATTGATTAGTTAAGTTGTAGACTTAAACTAATTTATGGAATTTATTGCTGTTTTTTAAATAAAAACATTAAGTGGCAGCAGAATGTTTGCCTCTCACAGGCTCCTGTCTTACAGTGAGAGCTGCATCACGTTTCCACATCCCTGCATCCTTTGAGAATTCTGCTGCTGTGTGCAACCATCTCTGCTCCACCATCAAACTGCAAAAGATCAATTATGTGAGAGCAAAACCTCACAGTTATTATCCAAGGAATAAAAGCAAAGCAACTTAATGCACTCAAACATCCCCTTTTTTTATATTTTTATGCAGATTTACTTGTCATTTCCCAGTGTTTCAGATTAGTTTGGTAACTTGCTTTTGAAATACAATATGAACAACAGGAATAAATCATGAAAAAAGTGTAGAGAAACACTGAGCTCAGGTCATATATTATTCAGATTTAGTCTGCTTGAGTCTCCTTAAAGCATGTGTATAACTAACGCCACTAAACAAAACCCATTTCTCCTCCGTGAGCTGTTTTCATTTCTAGACCTACAGTAATTGCTGACTTTGTGCTTTTCGCACCTGTTACTGTTTTTGTTTAAAACAAATTATATTGCTATATTACTGATTACATTTTCATTTTTGCGTGTTTGATTCTTGCACACGTGTCTGAGCTCAGTCTGAGCATAAATATGTGGAGACTAATCTGAGCAAAAGGCTGGAGAGTAGAAGCTTTCAGTATCTACTTCATATTCGTGCACTCCTGCAATTGTCCCTCTTTTTTGCCTAATAAAAATGTAATTCCTGATTACAATAGTAAAGAGGAGTGTGGTGGGCTGGCAGACAACCCTCATTAAATCCACAGTACAAGAAGTGTATCATGGCAGCCTACTCAGCTCTGATTGGAAGGCGGCGCTTTCCTCCTCAGCGCGCTGCTCAGTAAGTTTGAGGAGATGAGAGCCAAGCAGAGTTTAGCTGCAAAATGAAGATAATTAACACAAACATAGAGCAAAGTTTTCTTCTGTTGCCTTTCTTTCTACAAAGAGTGTGAGCGCTGGGGGGCAGTGGGCTGGAAAGAGCGTGAGGAGCAGACTTGAAGCTTCACAAAATGCATGCACCACACTGTAAATGTCTACGCTTAGTAAAATAAACATTTCTACAGTTAGGGCCATCATTTGCTAGAAAAAGAAGCATTTGGCTGAATCTGAGCAGAGAGTACAATTAATCCTGCTGCTTCTATCAGCAGTCACATCATCAATAATCAATTGATTATTTGATTTGAAATCCACTATGGTTGGTAAACAGAGGAACTATAAAATTGTGTCTTTGCCCCAGCTGTACGTTCCCACTTTTAATTATCGCCTGAGACCCAGCTTCAAGGAAGAAAAATCCACCCACCCTTTATTTTCTATCTCTTTCTTCATAAAGGAAAAACAAAACATCTTTTATGGGCCAATCCATAATTCACAAAAGTGAAAAATGTTTTTGCATCCCAATAGCTTCACACAAGCTGTAAGGCACCCCAGAAAACCTCTACTCATGGCGGCACATTGCATCATTAATCCTGCTCTCACGCAAAACATTCAACATCCTCCAGAGGGAAGTGATCAGATTCCGTAGATACTCTACACGCATTAATAACTTGCCACTTCTGCATTTTGCATTCCACTAAACGGAGATGCAGCACATGAATAAGAAATTAAGAACAGAAACATTTCCCTGTTTGTCAGCAGTGTTTTTCAAGCAATACTAAATTCTCTGTGCTCTCCTAGGAGACATTTATATAGTGGATTCCCTTTGAAGTAAAGAGGTAAAAATGCAATAAATTAATCAAGTGAAAGAGAGACATGTTTGCACAGTGAAAAACACTAAATTTACATTTATTGCAATTCTCAGGTGAATTTGCACCACTCAGTGTTTCCCACAAAATAAAGCACAATGAGCCGAGGCCACTGTTATTCTATAGGCTGATTATCTGTGCATGCATATGTCACAATATGTGCTATTTATATCCCTGACTATCACTGAGATGAGCAGTGCATTGCTGCTGGCAGTGCACTGAGCTGAACAATGCCTGTAGGGTGAAGTGTAGGAGTTCATCCTGTCAACTCCAATTCCACCACCAAAAAAAAAAAAGCAGCTGCACCTGACCCCAGTTATTTATATCCTTTGTATCTCACAAGGATGGCCACACAATTAAATGGAAGAATAAGTTCCACCAAGGTCACTTCAAGCCTCCCTGAGCCAAAACACACCGACTGTCTGAACAGAGCCATCAATGTTGCATCCTCCAAAGAAATTTAATTGCGTTTTAATCAGCCCTTTAATCCAATTAGCCATGCATTTTGCTTACTCACCATTTTTGTCTGCCCGGCGTAAAATCTGCAAGAAAAGAGGAAAGTCATGTTTAGGTTTTTAGGTCAACAGGAAGGAAGTGCAGTTTATTAATGTGGGCAATCAAGATGTGTAGCTCTGATGTGACATTAATGGACATAGAGGTTGTTTTTTTTTTTGTATTTTGAAGAAGCAATGATGAAAGTCAGCCAGTGAGATGTTAAGGAAGTGTGATGCCATTCTCCTCTTTCTTCATGAGCAGGAAAATCTTTAAGTGGATATATAATTTCCTCATTTCAATAAAAAAAAAGACACATGAAGCATCTCAGGAAATTTAATACCGACATTTATGTGAACCCCAGAGGAGCTCCAGAATGAAACCTTTCATGCTTTTCTTTTTTCTGCAGAGACTGCCATGAAAAGCCTGCAGAAGCGACTCTCCTTTATATTCATTATTTGTGCTGTGAATAGTAATCCTTCTTATCTAAAGCCTTATCATCAGTAACACCAAAGCTTTTTTTTTTTTGCTGTGTGGACAAATAGAGTCCAATGTCTGGTTGATTGACTGCGTCATTAGACTGGAGCAGTGAAGCCACATCCAGCTGTCAATTTTCAAGCACATTGGAGTGTGAAGGCTTCAGTACGCTCTGCTGACATCGAGTCTTTTACCAGAATCCCTCCTCCATTCAAGTCACACAGTACTGTGCACGTCTTAAGCCACTCTTTTGCTCGGAATATGAGAAATATTTGCATCAATTTACTGAAATATGTGCAGACATACATAGAAATACAACATATACGGAAAACGTTTATATAATTATACTAAGCTTGAAAGTCAATTTGGTATTTGGTATGACCACGTTTACACTTCAGCGCAGCCTGAACGCTCTGAGGCAGCTTTCTTTTAATTTCTTTCAGTAGTCTTCAGGAATAGTTCTTCAGGCTTCCTAAAGGACATTCAAAGCTATTCGTTGGATGTTTTCTGCCTTTTTGTTCAGTTCTCTGTCAAGATGATCCCACACTGCTTCAGTAATGCTGAGGTCCAGGCTCTGAGGAGGCCAATCCATTCCACTGTGGGGTTTTCTATCCAGGTGTGCTTTTACTGCCCTGACAGTGCATTATGGGATCACTGTCAATTAGACGCTTTCCAGATGGCGTTATATGGTGGAAATCTGATGGAACTGTCTGTGTTTAGAATTCCATCAGTTTTGACAAGATCTCCAGCACCACTGGCAGCCCCAAACCACGACAGAGCCTCCAACATGTTTTACAGATAGCTGTAGACAATTTTAAATTTGGGTTCATCACTCCATAAGACCTGTTGGCACTGATTTTCAGCTCAGTTCTTGTGTAATTTGGCATATCCGAGCCTTTTCACCCTCTTTGGGAATCACCTGGCTGGTACAAAAACAATGTTTTATTCCTGTCAAACTGTGTTATCTTTGACATGTTTTATAGATGCGACTAAAGTAATGGGAACAAATGATGTGTTTTTGCAACAGGCTGCTGGTAACAGTGTCCAAAGATGCAAATTAAGAAAGTTCCTGTTAAGTTGGTCCATTCCTTGAGTTAGGCGCCTTTTTTATGCTTGAATGATTTGTAGGTCAGTATTAAGTTGCTTAACGAGCAAAAAACATGCTTTTGTAAATGGTCAGGTACAAAGATTGGACTGTAAATAAGTGAAAAGATGTCAATAACCAAAGAAAAACTTTGAAATACCTTCTTTCAGCTTGAAAAGGTTACCAGAAAGCCTGGCTCCCTGAAAGCAAGATATAAAGAAATGAGAGCTGCCTCATTACTTTCTCACAGTACTGTACAAGCATTATACAATATTAGCAATAGACAGCACATAAAGTGTTAATGCACACAGCAATAATGTACATCGCAGATGGTAAATTAATGAGCTTGTGATGATTATTTATTTAATGGGAGCTTGCAGTGTTGCACCCAGGGTATTTATTGATCCAACAAAGTCTCTCCAGTTAATCATTCTATAACTTCCAGTGAGTAAATATAGAGTAAATATAGCTCTGCAGTCCTAATTAAACACAACAGCCCTGTTGGGTCTAATTAGGACTGGATTTCTATACATGCCACTCCTTTGCTTCTTTTGATTGGGGGTGGGGGGGTGAGGTTAGGACGGTGCTGTTATTTGACATGCAATGGCATCATTTATAAACTTGTAATTTGACATCACCTTATAGGACAGGAACTGTGAAACTGTTTTTTCACTGACTCTGCTCTTGAGCAGGGCACTGAGGTTATTTCAGTTACTAAAGTTTCACCATTCTGTCTGTGTGTATCACATGTACCATGCGTACTGTTGTGTGTGTGTGTGTGTGTGCGCATGTGTGTGCATGTATCCAGGCTGTCTGTTTGTGTGGTCTGATCAGTGTGTCATTGTGTGTCCCCTCTCCCTCTCCCTGCTCCTGCCAGTCACCCCAGAGGCCATCGGCTTCCTGTCCGCGGTGGGTGTCTTTATCGTGGCATTGGCCTTCCTCTTCCTCTTCATCAACAAGAAGCTGTGCTTCTCGCGTGTCGGCGGGCTCCCCTGCCTGGAGCTACATAGCCGTCGCAAGAAAGGACGAGCTGGAATCCGCCAGGGCCTCGGTGAGTGACTGACACTTGAAAATGAGTTAAAGTGAGCTACAGCATGTTTACTTGTGGGCAACAGGATAGACAGGCTCTAAAGTATCACATGGACGTCAATCTTGTCATAAATAAATAGACAAGTGGCCTGTTCAAAAATGGCAAGCAGCACAACTGTGGAGTCTGTAGAATAGAACAGCCTTTTATTGTCATTGTCCATGGTGCAATGAAATTGTGCAAAACTTGAATTGTGTAATTCTTACTTACCAGCGAGTCCAGCCACTCTCGAGTTCAAAGTTTATCTCTTATCTCAACTAGAAACATCTCAGAGAGAGAGTTTCCTGTTTACAGCATGACCCCAATTAAACTGCTCACCAGCAGAGAGAGAGAATGTGGGTGAGTTTGTATTAGTCCAGTGATTTCTGTGGGCGAGTTTGTGTGTATGAGTGAGGGAGTTGAGTGACTCAGCCGCAAACCGCTACAAAAATGTTCACAATAAAAATGTTAACATAAAGCCTTCACAAAAAAATCCACCTCAAAAAGAATCCAGGGAGAAATAGAGAGAGCAGGACACTCAGTGCAGCTTTTGTTCCCTTTTTGTTTTGTCAGCCATGCAAACGTCTTTGCTTCCTCCCTCTTGTCAAACAGTGCAAACACACAGAGCAAAGGTTACTATAGGTGCACTTTTATTTAACGCTTCACAGCTTGTCCTGCAAACATGACAGAGAATTTGATAATCATTTTGAAATCCATATTTGCGGGGTACAGACTTTAGTTTTAATATGCAGCTTGTTTCACCAGCAAACAAACTGCATGGGTGGATTGTTGATTAATGACTTAGCGAGCTACGTCAAGCTTAAAGTCAGAGTTTTCTGTGTCATGAAAGTGGCTCTCTTTTTACCTGGCTAAATCACCATGGTAACCTATACTCAACACATAACCTGAATTGAAGCAGGTTATGTTCAGAGATTTGGTTTAAAATAATCTGGAAGCACCACATTTTCACTAATTCTTTTATTTACTTCTTGTTTTAAAAGTATGTGCAAAGTATGTGCAGTTTGTTAAACTGTGCCTTACTAACATCCCAAATGAAGCCCAGCTGTAAAGTTAGAGCACAAACTGTGTTTTTTTTCATTTGTTGTTGCACACAATGTATAAATTCTTTTAATACTTGATTTTAATCTGCTGCTAAGTCTCTTTTACACTGCTGGAATTGGAGCTATTAGAACAAAGAACGCACACCACGTGTACCTGTTCAATAAGTTAAATAAACTTTGATCTGTCAGTAATGCCTAATGTTTAAACATATCCAATATAAAGTTTCAAAGCTCTAATGTGCAGCCGCCACCTTAGAAATAAACAGCAACACAGAGAGCGCATTCAGCGATGAAATACATATATAAACTCGATTTAATATGTTTATTTTATCACTCTGTGCACTAAATCCTCAGATTAATGACTTTCTACAGCAATAACCACTTATTTGCAATAGTGTTGCACTTTATTGTTGTATTTTTTAATGTTCTTTGTAGATTTTTATCACCATCATCATCTGATATTGTCTCTGATTGGAGTAGGTGGAACTTACAGGAACCTCTAGACACAAATTTTACAAATAAACAAATACATAAACCTAGAAGTAAAGAGATGGAAAATAATGTATCAAAATCTGCATAATTGAATGTAAAAATTCATAAACATATGCTGAATTATGTAAAAGAAGAGCCATATGATGCAGGCGCAGAGCGTCATTAGTGTTGACAGCAGCGGCGGCAGTGTCTGTTCCACAAACACCGTTGCGTTGGCCATAACTCGAAAACGATATGACATATGATGTTCAAATTCACACCGTAGATGCATCTACTAAAAATCGCAGACAAGTTTGAATCTTGGCAATCTTGACCTAAAGGTAAAGGTCAGAGGTCAAGTTTTCTGAAAATCTTTTGTGGGATCTTCAAAATTCACATCATAGATGCCCACTGTTCAAGCTAGATCCACCAAACTTCACACGCTTGTTCGCTGACTTTACTATAGCAGCACTTTCTCTTTCTTGCCTGCTTGCATGATTTGTTTTGATCTTTCATAAACGACCTGAACATTCCTGCCCTTCCTGGTCAAGTCTTTATCTTTAGCAACGCGTCACTAACGTGGTTTATGGTTGTGTAGTCATTGGATAAGTGATTGTACAAAATATAAAAGACTGTCAGGGTTCACACAGAAAAAAAAAGTTAAATGAGTTTAGCAGAAAAATGTGTTTTAGGGACAAATATTTCTAGATTTGACTTTTTCTTCAGTAGTAATTTCTTTTCACTTCATTATTTATCAGTATAATAATTTACATTTTAATTTGACACTTTGTCAGTAATGCTAAAGAAGATCCTCCATGTGGGCCGAAGAGGGCGAATCCTGCCCAGCAGCTCTGATCTGGTTGAGAGCCTCTGAGTCATCTTAGCTTGAAGGGCAAATTGAACTTGTGGTCAGCAGAGATAAACTGATATTTGCTTTTGTAAGGAAGCAGAAATTAAAGAAAGGCCACGTTCAAGTTTGTTGCAGCAGGTTGTTGGAGACTGTTAGTGAAACTGTGAGCAAACATTGGTTTGTTAGTTCTCCACCTGCAGCAGGTGGAGCCTCTGCTATTTCCAGTTAGTTTCCTGAACAATCAGCAAATCCTGTTTCGAGTCTCTTCATAAGATTCACAGCTGAACTTGTCTGGAGCGCCACAGGATGAGGTAGGGGGCTGTTTGAGAACACAGGTTCAGTCAAACTGTGTGTGGAAAAGTAGGTTTAACTTTAAAACTCTGGTGTCATGGTTATTGCTGGGTTCAAAGTTTGTCAGCTTTCATTAACTTATCTATAATTTCAGTCTTTATAAGGGTATTAAGCTTAAGCAGCCAGTCTTTTTCATTTTTTTACCTTAGCAAAAGTTTAGCATTAGTTAAATTCAAACCCTAACATGTGGCTGGAAATGTATTCTTTAATAAATATGCGTTTCATAAAGAACATAGTTGAAAAGAGCATTGAATTAAATGAATGTCTTTCCTCACCGAAACAATTATTGGGGCTGTTTCTGTATCTGCACATTTCTTGATTTCTTCTTTTATGTCGTTTCTTTATTTCTTTGTCTACATGTGAATTAGGTAAGTAACCTTGAACAGGATGTGTCTGCTGAGTGAATCAGACAAAAGCAAATAACTCTTATCAGAACCAGATGAGCTACAAGCTAACTCCTAACCTGACTCTGTTAACAACACGCAATGGCTTTGAGGTGAGGTCATAGTGTTTCCTGTCTGATGAACATCCAGATACAAAATATACATATATAAGAACAATGCATAAATCTAGAGAAATAAAATAAATATAGCCAAATGTACATAACTGAATGTAAAAATACATAAACATTTTGAATTATGTAAAATTAATAAATCTAAGAAAACAGAATTCAATAGAATTAAACAGATTCATGTAGAAAGATAAATAAAAAACAGAAATAGCAAAACTTTTAAAGAGAAAAAAAATAGATAAATTATTTAATTTAGAAATACACAGTTTAAAAAGAAAATAAGAAAATAAGAAATGAGTTATAATACAACTCAAATACAACTTTACAGTCCTGTCTTGTATTTTTCCGTTGGTAATAATAATTCCCATCCACATTAGGACACTTGGTGAACTAAAACAGGCAGAATACTTGAGGTAACTCTGTGTATTTTCCTGTATTTAACAATCATCAGTTTGTCAGGGATAATCAATTTTTCACGATTTCAGTTCCACAGTGGTACTTTCCTGTGTCAATCAGGGCACGGCTCAAAGCACTGCTTAATGTCAGATTAGCACCCAGCAGATCTCATTCGCCACAGTAGCGTCACTCATGGTGGCCCGTTCATAGCTAAACTCCACACTGTCCTCTGCTATTTGAAAGAACTCAGACATGCACAAGAATTAAGGACCAAACACAACAGGACAACAACACTTGTAGCTTAACAATTTGACACAGCTGGCTCAAAAGTGCCAAACCTCTCAGAAACATTGCCTTTTTGTTCCCAAAATGATTCAGCGTTATGTCATCCTTGGTTGTCTTTAAGTATTAAAGCTTCCCAGTGGATGAAAAACAGCTTTGAATTGAACTCCTGACCTTCCAATCAGGAGGTGACCTGCTCTACCTCCTGAGCTACAGCCACCCCAAGTGCAAGTAAAACACCATTAAAATTATTCTATTAGCCGGAATTATCCCAGAGTTATGTCAATTTCCAAGTCCCTCAGCAGGTGAGGCCCTCAGCTGATCCGAAGTAACCCTTGTGTTTCATCCAGTATAACCACTGAGCCACACCGCTTCACTGTAAAAGCCTGTAGAAGAGAGAAGTTAACAGGCCAATCAGCCTTGCTCGCCCACACAGCGTACAGCCTTGTTTCTGCTCTGTAGGTAACCATGGCAATTGCTCAGGCAGGTACGGTGACCTGCACTTTGTAGGAGAGGGGGCTGATTGCTCCACCGCCGCGTCACTCATACAGCTGTTGCTATCCAATTATGGTGAAATTATAACGGTAGTGAAGTGACCCTCAACCCCACTAATGCTAACCGGCGTTATTATTTTGAGCAGATCCAGACAGAGTGTAGCTTCATATGTGTTCTCACTTATTTATCCCTCATAAAGGAATTATTTTGACTCCTCCACAACGATGAATGGTTTTAACATGTTGGTTGGTAGGTGGTAGTTAATTGTTCTTTCAGAAAAACCCTTTGTGTTTGTGACAAATACACAAACAGCAGTACGCATTACAGTCAAGTGTAATATAATACTAGTTACAATCATGTCTCAAGGATTTGTTTGACAGAGTAACTGGACTCACCCCCACTAACTGGAGCCTCTCCACCTTGTTTGTTCTGTTGGTGCCTTTTGGAGCTTTTTAATAGAATTACCTGCTCTGTAGTATAGTGTGCCCAAGAAGTTTGTGCTTTAGTTTTGGTGAAAGAAATTTCAGCTTTATAAGCTTGATTAGCATGTGTGTGTCTGTGTCATGAACCCATATTTTTTATGAATGCAGTTTGTTAACCAAGCTTGCTACCATTAGCACCCCGGCCTTTTATCCAAACATGGTAACGCCTGAATGAAAAAAGCAAAAACAAAAAAACAGGCTGAGGCTTCAAATGTGGCGTCCTTAAACACAGGGTGACGTCACGGTTGTTATTGTTATCTGTTTTATACTGTATATAGACTGTGTTTGTGACCTTCAGGACCACATGTGAAGCAGCTGGAGTTTGAATCCTGACCTCTGAATCTGAGAGAGTGGTACTGTGCATAAAACAGTGGATTGCCCCCTGCAGGGTGGGGGATAGTTGCTACCCCATGTGCCCTCAAGGAGGTCAAGTATCCCATTGAGACCCTGTTATGGGTGTCATCGTGAAGAATGAGTAGAGCTGCAAGAGAAAGGTTTTCCATCAGATCTGCGTGCTCGTAAGCTCATGAGCTCGAGGTGTTGACTGAGGCAACAAAGGACAGTGCATATGATTATGAACCAGTCTGGCAGGTTTCCTTGAATGAGAGAATTCAAATTAAGATAAGGTCTGAATTTTTGAGAACATGGTGATTTCCCAAATCTGAATCATCTGTGTGATGCACCTGATTGGACCCTCTTTTTCTAATGTTTTTGCTTTATGTATTTCTGTTTTTTCCTCATTTAATTTCCCTTTATGCCATCTGTTAATCAGAGAAATACAGCTGTGTCTCATTTGTATAATGCCAATGTTTTACTTTTTTACCCCACCCTCATACCAAATTTGCACCCTTAAATCACCTGATTAAATTAGGTCAAGGTCAAATAGAAATTCATGAAAATAAAAAAAAAAAGATTCCCAATTCTGATATTCAGTCCACAGTAGTGGAGGGCCAAGAACTAGTGCCAAACCGAACGCTATCTGGATCTGATCCAGATTCTGGATTTTCAGGTTACTTCTTCAGCTAAAACGTGAAGATTTTTGCCCGGCAACACTTTTTTTTTAATTACTCACCTATCAAACATAAAGTCCAAGATCAAGCAATAAACATGTGTTTGATCTGTAACTGAGGCCAGAGCCATTGGGTTTATAACTAATATAATAGTTACTGAAGTGGTTTTGAAATGTTTCCCTTCCATATGGATTTCCTCTCCTCCTCTCCTGAACTCTCCCAGCTTTTCCCATTTGTCAGTCCCTTTGTTTCCCTGTGTTTACCTCCCTCCAGTGAACAGCTATGGCGACGATGATGACGACGCCTCCAGCACCTCAGACAGCGAGGACGAGGTCCTGAGGCAGTTTGAGATGTCGGTGTCACGTTCACAGAATTTTCGTGCTGCGGCTGCTAACATCAGCGAACAGCAGCCCCAGCAGACTCATTTGTCATTGGGTCGACGACACAAGTTTACGCGACTGTCAGACCAGGAGGAGGGCAGCACTGAGCCATCAGACTGTGAAGGTACTGGTCCAAATATTGATTTATAGATAATGATCAAGTTGCAAGTTGGTAACATACTAGCAAATTGTGTATGAAAAACTTTCATTCACACCTTCCAGCTGGTTTGATGACTTGTGAGTTTTACTGCCTCTAAACTAGAAGCCAAACGTCTCTCTCGGGCCCATCCTGCCCTATTATTATCTGGTTTTGATCACTTACTGACACCTCTGATCCAATTCTTCTGCTGTGCACACACTTGAGCATTACAGCAGAATCAATACAAAAACACGCACACAGAATTTAAACCGCAAGGGGGGGGGGCGGGGGGGATAAGCCAGTCAGCCAATCAGAACCCTAAACAGGTTACACAAAACTGAAGCGTTAAATGTAACAAACACACACAAGTAATTAGGTGAATGTTGTGAAAACATGATCTCATTCACATCTCAGTTAGTTGCTACATAGCTTACTTTACAAACAGCATCATTTAAATTTTTTACAGCAATCACAGACAAACGTTTGGGAAAATCTTGACTTTAACTCTTCAGTTTATGCTGCACAGCAGCATAAACTGGTGGGGGTGGTGAAATGGTTTGGTCAGGGTCACTCTGTCTCGGTCCTGTTATATATTTTCCACTTTTATAAACAACATTCAGACACAGACACAGAAGATGATGACTCACCTCAGCTTGTTGCCATGGTGAACTCTCTATGCAGCCATTGATATAACAGTCAGACCGACCTTAATGACAGAGAATTGGAGATAATTGCTATTGATTGGTCTGAGGTACGGCTTGTTCACTGAGTGTTCCTGCGTCAGGAAAAGGCCAAGGGTTGACAAATTGCACAATATCCCTCCTGTTATCACACCGCTATGCTAAACGAGGTTAAAAAAAACTGCATTTAGAGCCTTGAGACTAAATTAGATGGTATCCTAAAGGAGATATTCATGTCCACCTAGGTCTCATCTCACTCCTGGATTACTGCACACAGGTTGCATACATTAACTGTAGATACCTACTATTACACATACATTTTTACCCCTCAGCCTGAAAAAGGCTGATGGGGTATTATTGTCCCCCCTCTGGGCAGGTGGGCGTCAGGTGGCCTGGACACCCAACTTTGTGAACAGAATAACTTGGGAATGAGGCAACGTAGGAGTTTCGACCAGATAGCATAGGTGCAACCACTAAAAATCTTGCATGAGTTAGAATATCAGTGACCTTAACTTCAAGGTAAAGATCAGAGGTCAAGTTTTCTGAAAATCTTGTGAATGCAAAAAGATCAATCTGCATGATTGAAGTAAATTTTCACAGCTAATATACTTTCTAATATAATTTCTCTTTTTATGACCATCCAGCAAAAATAACTCTAGTACCTCAAACTCTAGTAACTCAGCTTTCTAGTGGTAAAGTATTATTCACAAACCCCTATAGTCATAAAGGA
>VUQJ01015916.1:3151-22053 GCA_015108635.1 Andinoacara biseriatus | reverse complement strand
AACAGCTATAACATCTGCCGATACAATATAGCAAAAGATTTTAAACATATATGCTGTCATATGAGTTGTAGCTGCTGGCAAACACTACATTATTACAGGTATAAGCACCAACCTGTCATCTGCATAGTCTAAATATTCAAAATGAACAGAACATATATGTATATTAAAGAGAGGTGATGCCAGTGGCAGTAAATGCCCATTTTGTTTTCAATTTAATCATAAAAGAAATAAAATTTGGGGGTTTTTTTGGCATCTAAAAGGAGGAAATATTTTTGTCAGTTCAATGAAGTCAAAAATTTTTTTTTCTGCAACCAAATATCGTTTTTGTGAATGCATTTCAGCCTTGTGGTGTTTTAATGCTGAATTTCAGAGAGAAGAGGGTCTTTACATTGATGTTGCATTTCATATTTTCTTACTATTATTCCAGCAGCAGCAGTTTTCACAGAGGACAGAGCTTTGCTAAATGGTCAGAAGATATATTAACGCGGCACGCTGGTGCTTTACAAAGCTGACTTATCTGGTGTATGACAACAGTGACTGAGTATCCATCCTTCTTCTGTGTCTTTTTGTGTGTTCAGTGTCTATCCAGGAGTTTTACTGACTTTGAAAATGTGCATCTTGATAACAATCACTTCAATGAAAAAATAAAATAAAACAATGACGATAAAGGCAACTATTAAAGAGAAGCTTGATATTTGAAATCAAGAATTTATATTTTGATGAATATGAATAGTCTGTATTTAAGAAACTATTTTGAAAAAGGACCGTTAAACTTTTTTCATGTGATTGATTATCAAATAAAGGATGTAATGTGACAAGGGTTTAATGTCTTTCTTTTTCAAGCACCGCTGACGTCTATCTCAAAGCGCGGTCACGTTACGCCATGACGTCGTCAATAACCGTGGAGTATTGTGCGTGCGCGCCGGAACCACCACTGCTTTCGAGTGCTCCTAACAAAGGCAGACTTTACAGCCCTACATCAGCAGCTATCACCTCTGGAGACGATATTTGTAACAGAACATAATTGGGTTATTTGATAAAGCATAGATTAAAAAAAATATTATGCTACACAATGTAATTACAAGTGTTTATGAACTGGAGAGCAGGGCAATTACATTTTTACACACACAAAATAAACAATGACTGCATACTTACTGCATGACAACACATTTGTTTAAAATTGAGTTAATACGCATATTTCATTTTCAGGCATTTGTTGTTCCACATTACAGGGACAATAAAATTTTTTCCAATAACGTTACAGGTCCACGGTGATATATGTGGAGCCTCTGATTTGGACCCTGTACCTGGTTGATCTGCTTCATAGCCTCCTTTCCTTCTTTGCAAATTCCCAGACGTTTGCTTTATTTTTTATGCATTTTATAATATCCACTGATATAGCACACTTTGCAGTATACACATGGCAATTTACATCATAATACAGTAGAAGTTGCGGCCTGAGCAAAGAATTATGACATTTCATGCAGCACCTGAACGCAGCAGGGAAGGCGCGCTCCACGGACCTCTCGTGGATGTGACACTGACAGTTACTCATAGTGGAGCTCTGATCGCATCCGGACTCAGACGAACTGCAGGAGCCTTCAGATTTCTCCTTATCTGCTATGGTCCAACAGAAAACGGAATTTCTTCTCTTTTGAATCATAGACACTTTGCAAATGGTTCGGGGTTCATTTCTGAGTGCCACTCTGCCTTGATGTACGGGTTAGCTCGCTAACGTTAGCCGGGGAGCTAGCATCCACTGTTTGGGGAAAGTAGCGGAGTCCGCGTTTCTTCTCTCGGCTACGTGGGAGTCGTTAAACCGAATTAAACATGGAGAAAATAAAAGAACTGTACCACTATCTCCAGGACCCCCACCTCGTCGCCCGCTTTCAGAACGTGTGCGGGGTACGAAGCACGTTTTCGAGCAGCGTGTCTGCTGGCAGTACGACCGCCGGCTGCCAGGCAGCGGACCGGGGTCATTCGCACAACAACGGCGCTTGTCATTATCATGTCGCCGGGGAGGACGACAGTGAAAATGTGTCCATTATAGGAGCTGGGGAAGGAGAGAAAACACGAACGACCTCAGCGAGGTTTCGGAAGAGTATTGGGGAATCTAAAAACTTTAAAGATGAACGTGAAAACCCGTCACAGAACGGGGCGGCGGTATTTGTGGCGACCGCGCGGGGAGAAACGCTTGGTGTGGGCTGCAGCCCCGCGGGTCAGGGCGGCCGCCGCGGGATCGCGCAGGACTTATCAGGGGCACCCGATTCTGAGGAGGGTGAAGACGGAGGAGTCTTTGATCCACCACGGACCAGCAAGGTGAAGCCCCTCCGGAAAAATTCTCTAACGGGCGACGATGGGCAGGAGTTCCTGATCGAGAACCGCTTCTTGTACTACCTATTCACTTTCGGAACCGAGCTGGGCAACGAGACCTTCTATATCACCTTCTTCCCATTCATTATATGGAACGTGGACGCCTTCGTGGGCAGGCGGCTGATCATGGTGTGGGTCTGGGTCATGTACCTGGGACAGTGTACCAAGGATGTGCTCGGCTGGTCCCGACCGGCTTCACCGCCTGTGGTCAAGGTGGAGATGTTTTACAACTCCGAGTACAGCATGCCGTCCACACACGCCATGTCGGGCACAGCCATCCCCTTTGCCCTGTACTTCATGACCTACGGCCGCTGGGAGGTAAAGCCACCCTTCACACACTAACTACATGCCACAGTGTTAGAAATAAGGAGAAGTGGAGTGGAGTCACTTCTTAATTTTCACGAAAGAAACGAAGGAAGTTGCCTTTGTCATGTTTCACAATATTTGCCTGCAAAATTTGCCTTGCAGGTGAAATCATTAAAGTTTACGTGAGAGCAGAGTGAATACAGGTGGAGAGAAAGAAACTGGCAAGTGGATAAAATAAAAATAAATCAGTTTCCCGACCTTAGTTTGATGCACTTTTATTGCATCCCTGAAAACTGTACATACATCTGCTGCAGATCACAACTCCTTACAAGGAAAGACAGTTATTTTAACAATACAAATGTGTTTTATGATTTTGGGAGCCAGAAACACTTTATTATTTTTGTTGATATGTTGGCCAGTTGTCTTTATATACACTATATTGCTAAAAGTATTCACTCACCCATCCAAATAATTGAGTTCAGGTGTTCCAGTGACTTCCATGGCCACAGGTGTATAAAGCAAGCATCTAGGCATGCAGACTGCTTCTGCAAACACTTGTGAAAGAATGGGCCATTCTCAGGAGCTCAGTGAATTCCAGTGTGGTACTGTGATAGGATGCCACCTGCAGTAAGTCCAGTCATGAAATTTCCTCACTACTAAATATTCCACAGTCAACTATGTGGAAGTGATTGGGAACAACAGCAACTCAGCCATGAAGTGGTAGGGCATGTAAAATCACAGACGGGGTCAACGGATGGTGAGGTGAATAGTGCAAAGAGGTCACCAAGTTTCTGCAAAGTCAATTGCTACAGGCCCCCAACTTCATGTGGCCTTTAAATTAGCTCAAGAACAGTGCACAGAGAGCTTCATGGAATGGGTTTCCATGGTCAGGCAGCTGCATCCAAGCCTTACATAATGTAAAGCGTCGGATGCAGTGCTGTAAAGCACGCCGCCACTGGACTTTAGAGCAGTGGAGACATGTTCTCCACTGCTGGCAAGCCAATGGATGAGTCTGGGTTTGGCAGTTGCCAGGAGAACAGTACTTGTCTAATTGCATTGTGCCAAGCCTAATTTGATGTAAAACCTATGATCCTACGTGTAATTGCCTGACCATTCCCCCACTTGCTATCACAGGCTATGCGAACACATGCCAAGTCGCACCCCCTGCTAAAAGATCACTGAGACTTTGCCTTCTGAAGTGCCATCATTAATAGTTAATAAGCAGTTAGGTCAGGGGATACAGTGACAGCAGCTGGCTTGGCTGTAAAAGCAGTATGAAAACATTAGCTGACTCTTTACTATGTGTCATTTACTGCATGAAATCATGCTCACTGTAGGTACAAGACTCAAAGCCTTTAGTAAAACTGACTGGCCTGTGAAGCAGACTACTTCTAATACAGCAGAAAAGAAAGCTTTTAGACTTGCAGTTCACCAGTTTTGATGATGTGAATATTTGCTCCTTGTCTGTGATTGTAACTTGAAATCTTTATGTTTTAGTGTCCTGGTTTGATAAAATAAGAAGCTCGTGTATGTCAGCTTGTATTTGGGGCCTTCCCGTGACTTTTTATGCTTAAAAATAGTATGGCAAAAGTGAGGAAGTTGGTAAAAGGCAACATGATAATGAAAGTACTTTGTCAGCATCATCTGTGTAGCTTAGTAGTTACATAACTATTATAATTAGCATCATGACATGAACCTGCTTTGAAGGGCTCATATGATTTCTGCCATTGATAAAGTTTGTAAAATCAGTTAAAAATGCACTAAATCAATTGGAATGACGTTCATGCTGGAATTCTGTTTTAACAAGCCGCTCTCTGTTATTGTTTCCTTCATCTCCTCCTGCTCAGTCCGGAGGAACAACACTACATTGTGTCCAGTCTGTACAAAAGCAGCACGCAGTCTGTGTAGTCCGCTTCTATTGTCTTCCTGTGCATCCACACAGAGAAGAATGTGATTGACAAGTTGCAGGACGTCCATTTCATTAAGAAAAAAGAAATGGAACAAACACAACTAAATGGTTGTACTTAATTGCACAACCTTTTTTTTTTTTTAGCAGCAGAAACCTTGTTCTCCCATAAATGTGAAAAGTGTAGCCTGAAAATCAAGTACAACTACAGTTAAGCAGTTACTTAATGAGCCGATCAACAGGAACCGCTGATTAATCTCTAAATGTGAAAAATAAATAGATTAAAAAATGACAGTACTGCTTGTTGCTGAGGGTAACTTGAGTAGTTTTGTTTTTGGTGAGTGCGCCACAATAAACAAAGATCTCTGAGGACAATTACATAATAATCATTGTTCTAAATGATGTTAAAATAGGGCACAAAGAAATTTTGTTTTGCATATTCCAGTGTACGGAATTATGATATGATGATGCAAAACCTGCTCATTGATTACTGCGAGCTGTGTACGCAGGCAGCGGTGACCTACATGTTACAAACACAAGCTCCTCTGTTTTATCAGTATAAACAAATATATTAGTGCATTAGAAAAAGTCTTTCCATTATTAAGATCACTTCACAATTCTGTGCACATTATAGAGTCCATTTATCAAGGTGAAATGACAGGATGAAGTACATTTATCTGAAGCAGTTTTTGCTGATTACAGGACTGCTTATCTACATTTAACTGCAGGCCTAAGGCAGTATTGCTCAAGGACACACTTCCACGCAGACTTTTTGTCACTGTTAATCCTACTGCAGTTGTGGTCCTGTGTTCAGTCCACATTAAAGTCCTTCCATCCTGTTTCCCAAAATGCCAAACATGTCATGATCGCAACTTCTCAAATGTGAGGACCTCCCTTGTCATATATGACGGTAGACTGAATATTTTGGAGGTTCGGACTGTAGGTTAAAATATCTGAAGGTGTAACTTTAAAGGCTTTTTACTAACATTTTATAGACTAAAGGATTGCTTGAGAAAATCAGCCTCATTATCAGCCTAGCTGATAATGAGGATAATCATTAACTGGCAACCCTTAGACAGTATATTCTGTGGTTTGGGTAGTTTACAGAAAGTTTACATTGTGAGGTTTTGAAAAGTTATATAGGCAGGCTTGTTGAGGTTTAAATCACTGCAGAGTTAGCACCGATTTACGACTCTCGGCCTCCCTGTCAGCCAAGCCCTTGGCCAACCAGTGTGCGGCTGAGATGAGACTTATTTAGTGTTAAGAACTCTGCTTTTATCTTTACTGTCACAACAGCTCTCTTTCTGTATGCCTAAATTTGAAAAGTATATCAAGTATGGGGGGAAAAAAAAAAGCTTTCAAATTCAGTCTCCAGACAAGTTTTACGCACTGAATGAGCCAAATTCTATTCAGAGTCAAACAATAAAAGCTGCTGACTTGCTTGTGTGGAACACCAGATAAGATGTTGACCTCTGTCTCACTTTTTGAATCAAATTCATGTATTTGTTTTCTTCTCATGTTACTCTTCAGTATTCCCTGAACTGGGAGTTTAAAAAGTGCTGAAAGTCTGACATTTTCCAGAGATGTAAATTGTCCTTTAAGATAGCCTGCAGTAGGTGTATGAAGAGGAATCACCTAACTGATGTCTGTGTGGCATGACTGGTGTCTGTCACAGGCAGTCTAATGAAGTCAAAAGCTTCCACCTTTTAATGTTTTGACATGTTAGTACCTGGCTATGCTAGCTTGGCTATTTTAGCCAAAACAAAATTACAATGGATAGCTTGGATAACTGGGGCAGCAGGGTGGCAGCAGGCACTGTTGCCTCACATCAAGAAGGCCCTAGGTTTGAATCCACCTTGGCCTGGGCCTTTGTGTGGAGTTTGCATGTTCTCCCTGTGTTTGCGTGGGTTTTCGCCCTTGTTTTGCAAGAAAGATGAAGTTGTAGTGTTGTGCTGATGACTGACAGTGAGGTAATGGTAATATGCAATATGCAATAGCTTGTTTCCCCATAAATGCAATAAATCAGAGTTATCATTACTACCATTATTCTGCGCAGAGAGATTTTTTTTTCCTTTGCAAGAAAATTGCTGAAATATTTTGAATTTATGCTTCTTTTTGACCTGGGCCTCTATAAAGAAGACTTAATGAAGACTGAAATTCATTCTTTTTCCCAATCTATTTTGTCATTAATGTGGCTATTACTATTATACTGTGAACATAAGTTTAGATTGATATCTCACTCATCTGGAACAGGCTGGGATATAAGACCTTCCTCTGCAATCACTTTGTGAAAGTCATTAGGGAGCACATAGGGGTGTGCCATATACTGTAGATCGTGTACGATAATATCTTAATTGCCGTGTTAACGATGCGTGAGCTGACGTTATCGAGTATGCTACTGACTGGGAAAAATCAACAATCAAAACACCTTGACTCCACGCGTTCACTACTTCATGCTCAAGTATAGGCTGCTGCACGTGCGCATTGACAGTGCATACTGTATGCTAGCATAATATCTGCCTAAACAACACACCTAAAGCTGGAAATGAGTGTGCCAGGGGAAGAAATTCAGACATCACCAGCCTTGCAGTCTACCGCCTTAGATTTAATTCCTAGACAAGTATCATCTTCACTCCCAGTCCGGGCCATTCTGTGTTGAGTTTGATGCTGGAATTGGCTCCACTATTGTGTGATAATATGAATGAACTGATGTGTCTGTCAGGTTCTAACAACTCCATAATCCACTGTGGGTTTTCTTTAAAAAGGCAAGAATATCCCAGAGTTTAAATAGAAAACATATAGACCCTAAGTGATTTGTTTCCCCTCCTGACCAGAGGAGGTTGTCAGAGCTTTCGAGGATAGAAGGAAATCTTCGTCCTTTCCTTCCAGTTCTTCTTTACGGTATCCTCACTGTGAGATTTTCTGCTGGATTGCTTCCCTGGCCGACTTGTTTGAGCAGGGCAGGAATGTTTGGATTTAGATGGGCCGCAGCTTTACTGTCCTCCCATCCCACCAGCCTCTTCCAGCTCAGACAGTAACTCGAGTCAGATGTCTGTCTATGGAAGGCACTGGTAAGATTAAATTGAATGAGCAGATGAGTAACTGGGCTGAAAAGAGTAGTTTGAGAAACGAACTGAAAGAGGTCCAGCCAAGGAAGTGGAAAAAAGATTAGATGGTAAATAATGTAAGACTAGAGGACAAGAGACAAAGAAACCACATAAGTGTTTAGAGGCGTAGCGAGGGGATTAATACAGTAAAATATAAAAAGGAAGGCATAACGAGGACTAAAGGATATATAGAGGGCTAAAGAGGTAGAGAAGAAAAAAGATCATGGTTGGGTTTCAAATAAAAATGCCAAAATGTGACTAGAGGAGCTGAGGAAAAGAGTGCTGTAGAGGTTAATGAATAGCTTTTAGCACATTTTGTGATGTTGTCCAGTTGATGTAAAGCAAAAATAACAAGCATTGTTTGAGACTTCCGCCTTTAAGGAGGAACATTAGGTGGAAGCATTGCAGCTTTTCCTGCCAACATGAATGAGTTTAACAGTATAGCATTTCGTAACTGTGGCCCCTACAATCTTTTTTGCTGTTTTTGAAAATGACAGGAAGGCAAACAAATTAAACAAACAATACTATTCAGCAGATGAAATAAGTAAACTACATAAAGCTCGGAGCTATTTTAAAAAAAAAATGTAATTGTACAAACTTGGTGTGAGAATTGACACTGGATTCCCTGGGCATGTAAATATGTTTTCGGGTTAGTAAATCAGAAAGTGGTCAGCGATATGGTTGTTCTGATCGTGTTGATCCATTGATTGTAGCACATACTGTGGCACAATCCCTCCCCAAAAATACAGCAGCACTTCTGCTGGTGAGAGGAGGGAGAGACACATGAAGAGAACCTTGCAGGAGCAGATTTATTCATCATAATTTATAATAATGTAATAACATGTTGCCAGCTGAACTGGTAAAAGGGTCTTTTATTTATAACAGAGATAACAGTAACAGAGATTTTCTGTGGCATTTAAACAATGCTCAGTTGCTATTAAGGGGCCCAAAGTGTGCTAAGAAAATATTGCCAGCACCATTGCGCTGCCACCACCACTAGTCTGAAACATTGATACAAGCCAGGATGGATCCATGCAGTTTACATCAAATTATGACCCTAGCATCTGAATGTCACAGAAGAAATCAAACCAGGCAACTTTTTTGCAGTCTTCTGTTGTCCAGGTTTGGTGAGCCCACGTGAGTTGTAGCTTCAATGTTGTGTTCTTAGCTGACAGGAGTGGTGCCTGGTGTGGTGCTAATGGCTGACTTAGACTTCTGCTGGGAATCTTTGTAGCGCCTACGTCGTAACCTACGTAAGTGGCTGATGTCATTGCTGGCATTAATGCTTGTGCATTATGTGTTAAATCACGTGTGGTTGTGTCCCGATATTTTATTTGAGGCCTTATATCAATGCTATGATTATTATTCCTTATATTTAGAAGCTAATTGTTATTCTCTGATAAATTTTAAAAAATGTGGTGGAAAAGTAGTAACAGTACTGAACAGGCCAATCACAGTGGTTGCAGGCTGCATCAACGCAACATGTGTTTACATTTCCAAGGAGGTGCATGTCGGGTTATGCTGTAAATTACTTCCCTATCAACCTTTGATTATTTGAGTTACTTTTGTTTTCTTGTCTTGCCATTCTCCTCTGACATCAACTGACCCAGAGAAGTGCTGCTCACTGGATATTTTCTCTTTTTTGGACTATTCTTTGTAAAGCGACAAGGTGGTTGTGTTGGGAAAACCAGGCAATGAGCAGTTTCTGAAATTCTCAGACCAGCCAATCCTGCACCAACAATCATGCTACATTCAAAGTAACTTAAATGACCTCTCTTCCTCATTCTGCTGCTCAATTTGAACCTCAGCAGGATTTCTTGACTGTGTCTAAATGCTTTGAGTTGCTGATGTGATTAGCTAATGGTTTTTGCATTTAAAAATCAGTTGAGCAGGTACACCAAACATACTGTCCAGTAAGTGTATAAATGTAACTTCTGTTAACTGTAAACATCTCATGTAAATATGCTGTTGACTAGATGCTTCTAAATCAGGTTATCCTCTGATCATGGACCATTTCTATTATGACAGAAATGAAAATGGAGCATCTAAACAATAGTTTCTTTCATTAGACTAATTGGAGTGTAATACATACAGATTTCAGATATCCTTTAACAAGATTCTTGCCTGTGTAGCTCACATTGTTAAAACCTTTGTTTTTCTTGTTTACACTTTGAACTGCAAATGTGTCAAGCTGCATTTTCTAGTTACCCAACTAAACACTGTAAATAGATTTATCAGTAATTAGGTCAGGGCTAAGTGCTTTAGTGTAGCATTATAGAGTTCAGATATGAGGAAAATAATACAAATTTGGTTTATGCATAGCCTCAAGACAGTTCAGTTTACATCTTGGTATTATTGTAAGTCAAACACAGCACACCCTGGGAATTGTGTGGTTTGAATGTGTGGACCTGTGTGTTTACAGTATATGTCATGTGGGAGAACACTGAGAAAAGTCTACATTGACGCTAACAGTCAGTGAGCAGCGTGTACCACAACCCATACAAAAAGCACACCATGTCCATGAAGCTTTGGATGAGGCAACCGCCACACCATGACTGTGGTCACAGCCACGAGGCCGTGGTGACACGGTTTGTTTGCACACAGACAGAGGACGCTGTTTGATGGTTTCCTCACAGCTCCCACCCCCTCCTCATATTCAGCTGTTTTTTTATCCATCTCAGTGTCAATCTGAGCATGTTGGGCTGCTACATCTGACCTGGCTTCACAGCTAATCCACACACATAAAGGCGCTTTATTTTTCAGCCATCACCTCCCTCTGCATTGACCCCATTCTTGAAAGAGGTCTTAGAGTTTATAATTGAAAACTCATTAGTAAAAGAGACACCTGTAGGTCTCTCTAAATGTAGGATCTGTTTTTTGAATGTGAATGGCTAAAATTTAAATGCTTTTGCAAAGAAAAAATACTGACAAGCAGGTGTTTAGAGGTTTTGATATTTATAATGTCTAAAGTTAAGCATCATAATGTAGCATGTTAGCAGTTCACTAATCTAGTATTTGGATTGCTGTCAGTCAAATCCTGACTTGAAAAGCTGGATTGCTGCTCAGTGGCAATGATCCATTCAGTTCAGTTGTGTTTTGTTTATTGCATTGTGCATTAGCAGCGGCGCACCGGTTACCAGCAAAAGAGCTAATGCTTCATTAACACTAGAAAAAACAGTGGTTGGAGACCACAGCACAACCAAAATTATTCAGACCATGTGCAATGCCTTTGAAATGGTTGCATCAAAGACAGGGACCAGGTCTGCAACCATTTAGTCTTCAAGCCTCCTTTTCTCACTGATTCAGGTTCTCACTGTGGTATTGTATCACTTGCTGTTTCTGTTACAACCCACAGTGCTCAATTATTACAAAGCTTTAGGTAACAACTTATTTTGTAGTGCAATCTTCATGTGCTTTATCCAAAGCACACTCTGCCAAATCACCTGTAATTTATATTCATAGTATTGTGTCTTTAGGGATTAATTTAGTGTAGCCATTAGCGTAGCTCTTAGCTGAGCCACTAAGCATGGTGTCTTCACCTGTCCCTTCTGCAGTTTTCTGCTCAGTGTGTCAAATGTTTAGCTACTCCTCAGTCTCCTTTAGTAGCAGTGATACTTGTAATAAATGAAGCCCGTTTGCCGCTTTGGACACCAGGCCCAGTGAATTGGAGACTCGGCGCCACACTCTGGAAAATCCAGTACTTAGTCAGGTCCCAGTAGTCTGTGCAGACTAAAACAGCTTAGCCACCAGAAAACGGGCTGGCTGGGTGACGGTGAGGTGGAAGTCTAGTCCTAATCAGAAGCCCGCGATACAACAGCAACCTGTTGACATCTCTAATTGTTTTTCCCCACTCTGCGACACACCCACGAGGAACAAACTCTGGTTATTGGCCACTCTGTTTTGAGAAACGTGAAGCTAGAGACAGCTTTTGAGTGACTAGCTGGTTGCCACAACTACTCGCAACACTTGCTCTGTTGTTTTGTTCAATTAACACTAGAAACTAATTGCTTGGAAGCTTTTCCTGCACTTACTCAGTATTTTCTGTGTAAGGAACAGTAAAATGAGGTGGACTTGGCCCTTTTCAAAAGAGTGCTTGATCAACACCAGAGGTAACCAGATGGTCTGTTGGACTGTGTGAAAGTGATGGAAGCAATTTAGATGCTAGTGGAGTTTGCAGCATATCAAAAATAAGTCATGCTTGGTTTGCAGGTGCAGCAGTTGTTAGCTGTAGTTTGCAGCAACTGTTTGAAATATCACAGGATTATTCACAGGAAATTGGTGTCAAGTATGTCTGGCCCATAAAATAATACCTAATCTCTGTTTAATCAGCCTTCATCAAGCACCATCAAGTAGCTCTAATGAGTCATTTTCCCTTGAAGGCTACAGGGCTGGGAGATACTGTGATGTTGTGGGATTAGTAATGTAATTTTGGTATGAGATAGGAAATCTGAGTTACGGGGGGGGTTGATTGGCATTTCTAAATTGCCCATAGGTTTGAATGTGAGTGTGAATTGTTGTCTGTCTCTCTGTGTTAGCCCTGCGACAGGCTGGCAAACTGTACAGGGTGTACCCTGCCTCTTTATTGTAGGCAACTCATTCAGATTGCATCGTAAAGTTAAACTTAACATAAACTCATAAACTCTATCATAAATGGATATGTTAAAAAAATGATTGTTAGTCATTGCAGTTAGCTTATTTTGTTATTTTATTTTCCTTTTGAAAAATCTTGTTCATGTTCATTTTTAATATTGCTTTGGGAATCTTTTATATTTTATGCCTTACATAAGGCGTATTGTTTTGCTGTGTTATTCAAAGGTGTTATACAAGTAAATTCTCTTTAGCTCTCCTCTCAATGCTGTGGGCCAAGAACATCTGATAAGGAAGTGGCAGAATTGCTGAAACATTTATGAGGACATTTGAGTCTAGTACACATTAGCAGATAATCATATTGGATACATCACAGCAGCATTTTATCAACACTTGTTAGACGCTGCAGTTGAACAAGTTGTGGATGATTTCTTTCACTCCATCGCATACAATTGCTTTATTGGCTTACCAGTACAGAACAATAAACATAAACTTGACAGGTTAGCTTTGATGGAGTGTTTCACTTACAGATACAGTGGTGTACTCTATGATTTAAAGCATGCTCACGCAGTGCAGATCAAAGCATGGCGGTAGAATAAATGCATTTAAATGAATACTTAAATCATAATAATCGTAAATTAAATCCCTTTAGGGTTTTTTTGTTTTTTTTTGTTTTTAAATGTCTTTAAACTTTTCTCCTTTCACCTCCACAGTACCCCTCCACACTGGGCTTCATCTTGGCTCTTTGTTGGTGTCTGCTGGTCTGTTCCAGCCGAATCTACATGGGAATGCACTCTGTGCTGGTGAGTGTGATCTGTGTCTCTCTCACACACATACATCCCGTGCTTTTAAACATGATAGCGGGCCTTTTGGAGGAAATCTATCAGTATTAGTAGCCACATCTGCTCCAAACTCAGCCGTTGCCATGTTTTGCCAAACCCTGAGTGAGGAGGAAGAGTGACATTTTATTCATATGCCAGTAGTGTTGTTTCTTTCCTTTGCATTTTCACTTCTTTGGTGATGGGGATCCCCTCAGGTGATAAAAATGTAGGTATGAGCCATCATAGCTTAAGTCTGAAGATGCAGACACAAATTAAAATTTGCCCCCATGGCATGTGAACACCTATGACTTCACTTCTCCTCCGCCTTTGCCACACTACTTCTGTGGCCGGACTCTAGCCACATACATAAAACGCAGTTAGGCAGAACGGTGGTGTCCATTTCAGCCACTGCATTTAAGATGACGGGGCAACATGGTAGCTTCCACAAACCTGCACCTGCTTCTATGAATTTTTAATGGATTAATTCAAAGTTTATGAGCCATGCATACATTTGTTGGACAATAAATCATCATTGTAGATTTTTACACATCATCGTTGTAGATGTACAATATTTTTTTCTCAGAAAACAACTGACCTTTTTAAACTATCTGATGTTGTTTTTCGACAAAAGAGATATTATATTTTTCGTTTACAAATTTGGGGATTTATGAATATTTAAGCATTGCACTTATGGAGGATCCATAGTGGCATTTCAAAATCCTGCCTTTGTGTTCCTGTGTCAAACTCTAAGGTGAGCTAAGAGAAGAGGCGAACAAACTCCTTCTAGCTCCAAGGGAAGGAACAATAAGCAAAACATAATTTTGAGTGGACGGGAACTTGAAATTGTCCTTATTGTATATTGTGATTAACTGGGCCGAGAAACAGGAAACTTCTCATGCTGTTGATGTTAACCAGGAGGTGTAATCGGAACTTGAGTCCAAACAGCAGCTTTCCTGTGTTAAAATGTTGGAGAAGGCCGCTAAAGGTAACATTTGGTAGGTGAACCGGTGCTTTTCTGTACAGTGCTGCATCAGCTGTTTGTTCAGTTCATAGTTATGGGAGTGCATTTTCATTCTAGACCGGTCAGCCTGCATGTTTACCAAACTGTGATCTTCACAATAACTCATTAAATGGACAAAAATTGCTGTTTCATATCAGGCATAATTGTGAACGCTTTACACTGTTCCTTTCTTTGGTCTGACACACTAACCAATTAGTGAAAATGCGTGTCAGTTTATTATTATTACACTTCTCGTTTTATTTTCCTGTTGCTGGGCAATACATTTTCCCAAGAGGCCACATGAGAAACTGGGACTGTTGTGGGGGCCACACCAATAAGATTATAAAGAGACAAAATTAAGATTGAGCAGAATTGAGGTCAGCTTAACGGTGCAGCCCTCCACAACTGTCCCAATTTCTCATATGGCCTTTTGCCCACCTCTGGTTTAGAGTCTTCCTGTATTACCCATGTCTTTGAGATAATCTAGAACAGTCATTCTGTCATGAGCATGCTTAGGCCTGTATGTACCTCAGCGAGCATTTGTAGGGGAAAGCTTAATATTTATGCCTGCAAAAACTTGCTCCTGCTTCTTTTATCTTCTCTCACGTTAACAGAGTACAGTCATAACAAATCTACCACCACAGGGGTAGGTGTGTATACTTCAGATTTCAGCATTAGAGTATTTCTCAAAGTCCTATGGGTTACCAAACAACCAAACAACTCCCGTTACCTTGTTGTATGTATACGTTGACTGGTATAGAATTTAACCCTGAGTAAGTCTGGAGCAGGCTGGTTAACACAAAGAACAAGTTCCTTTGCAGTTTGTAGACTCCTAGATAATCATGAAACCTGGTTAAAGAAGCCAGACTCAGCTTGAATGTTAGATGTATTCATGGATTTATTTTTAAGAAATACATCTGTGGGGAAAAAAATCCAAAGAGTTACCACAGATGTTGGGTCAAATTAACTCTGTATGGGGGTAATCTCACTGGTAAGCTATGTCAGTCTGCATTTATAGGGTTGGGCCATCTGTCACTGAGGGAACATTCTTTGTGGTCATTGCTGTGTCAGTGATGGATGGTGTTGTGGGACCAGCAGACATTACAGCACACTGGCTATCCTCCCAAACAAACTTAGAAAGTAATTCCACATCATAGACCTTCTTTAAGCGCTTTCTGTGGCTGCCCGCAGGTGGTGTCGCTTGTGAAGACCTCCACCTCTGAAACCACATACACATCTGCCTGCTTCACATCTCTTCAGAGGTCTGTTCCATGTCAACAAAAAGGTCCAATTTTCTCCTCAAATAAACAAGGACTGACCTAGAAAGATGCTTAACATGAATAATTTAGTAGCCAATCAGATTACAGTTTAGTATGCAGTGCCAAATTGAGAAAACAGGTCTGATTTTGTTGAACTGAGCATTCGGAGAAGGGCCTGATTGGCATTTAAGCAGTGACATTAACAGCACCACAACAATGGGCAGAAATCAGTTTTCAAAATCACAGTTGTTTGATGAGCAGCAGTAATGCCTAGGAAGGGGCACATTACAGTTTCCCAAGAGATGGTGCAAAGGTTGTCATTAAAAAAATAAAATGAAAAATCCAAGCATGAGTTAACATGAGAGTCATTTGTAAAGGTCTATAAAGTAGTGGGCATTTAAGTAGAAAAAAAAAACAGAAAAACACAACCTCGTGGCTCCTTAATGAGATTTCAAAAGATCACATGAAGCTGTTTAAACAGAGCGGTTTTTGTAATTTCCAAAGCAAAAAATCTTTAGCCAGTGTTTTTATAACCAGCTTCTCTGAATACATAAAACTCCAGAAATAGTTTTAATATTAAAAATGGCTTGCATTTGAAAATGCGAAGCAATGTCTAACCTTTAGTTAGAGATTCTGTTCTTCTCACACTATTGCTGCCACTATTTCTGTTATTTTCCTCTGAACTTTACTGTATCTGAACCCTTTGAAAATTCCTAAATGCATTAAACTGGTTACAATCCTTTGTTTAATCAACCCATAATAGACTAGCATTGATTAAAGCAAAAACGGAAAGGATTGATTATTGAGTAGTGTGTTTATGTTGCATCTAGTCACTGCAAAATGCATCATGTAAATGTGATGTTAAGGTGATTTTAAACAAACAGTATAGCAGTATAGAGAGTAAGAAGAGACTCCTTCAATAAAGCACACCTGTAAACAGCAATATATGTTGCTGATGAGTTCAGTAAGATTCAGTCAGCTTACAATCAAGTCAGATAAAGTAATGGTGAGTTAGTGGGGTGTGGTTTTTGCTCAGCTGCAGGAAGAGGGCACAGGGTGTTTCAGGGAGGTCTGTGCAGCCACCTTTAAAAAGTAAGAATTATAGCTGTTAAGTTGTTCTTTATTTATACCAGATATGGAAAAGTCTTTTGTTATACTACTTGACAGAAGAATTTTCCAAATCTGGTATAATGTGTTATAATTTGTGTGCACTCTGGTTTCCCAGTCTGTTTTAGTGGTGCTCATGGCCTTTATGTTGTTTACTCTGTGTGTAAACACAGAAGGAATGAAAAGCCGTGTGCTGGCGTGGCCTGCAGGTCGTGGAACCACTGCTACAACTCTGCAACACTAAATTTAGTGTGCAGCACTGATGAACCTACTCAGCAGTCTGTCAGTTAAGTGTTTGTTAGCTCAGATTTATTAAAAACATGACAGATTTTCATCCAAAATTGGTCATGTGACATCATGAGAGATATATAGTTTTTCATATATGAGAAGCAAACTATGTCCAAAATACTTTAAAAAGGAATCTGTTTATCTGTCTCTCACATCACAGTTGTCATCTTTCTCCTCCTGGCCTTGCAGTGATCGCTCACTGTTCATGATTAAAAAGCACTTGTCTGCAAGCCAGAAACTCCTGCTGGCTCTCCTCACTGTCTCACCATGGACGTAAAGAAAAGTCTGTAACCATAGCAACTGTTGCATTACACACCGAGTTTGGTTTAAACAATGACGTCAGGTTATCTATAAGATCTTAATAGTCCCTAAAAATAAGGATAAGCCAAATCCTGCTTAAGTGAGCCTCGAGACCATATTTTTTGCAGCATTTCATGACGTCATAAAGACATGTCATCTGTATTTTACCTACTCAGTTAACCTTTGCCATACTTGTACTGTATGAAATTACACTGCATTTATTGGATATAGATGTCATATAGTTTTTTGAGAAGCTGAGAAGTAAAAAGAAGTTGGCTGCTCAGTAGGCCATGGTTGTTGAATTGAAACTCTGTTTTCAGTTCTGGGGTTCGGATATTTTTATTTTATACTATATACTAGCTCAGCTTGATAACCCTGTCCGTGGTGATTGTAATGTTTCAGTTAACCTCATTGTTACCAGTTGTTACCAATTTCCATTTCCACATTTTGTGGCCTTTTTAAAAAGAAATTTTTAAAGAATTGTCTACTGAAAAATCTCTGGATCGCACAACCTTGCAAATGGAGATCCTGCTGTCCCTCTGCACTCACAGATCTTTCTCCTTCTGCTCTGTTTAGCAAACGAGAGAACAGAAGGCTGTGCACGTGTGAGAGAACAACTAAAGGCTGTCTTCTAACTCACTCTTTGAGTGATGATGCAGAACTTGGCCATCTATTATCTTTAACTTCTGTGTGGTGATTTTTCAGACAATTATAAAGTCCCTTGATTACCACACAAAGTGCTGGAGCTCAACAACAGTTCGGCCCTACAACTCAGAAATGGCATCATATTGCACAGGAGGTTTTATAACATAGGACTGCACCAGATTAGAAATTCTAGGCTAATACTGGTGTTTGAAATAAGAATTTGGCAAACATGATACCAATATTTTTTTCAGTCTTTTTAAATGTATTTCATTTTCTTCTTATTTCTTCTCCTTTTTTCCAGGATAACAAAGAAATCTTGATAAAATGAGGCCTGTTTTAAAGTCTTTAAGCTCCTCATAACACGATGGAAACACTGACACAACAAATACAGTGCTGCTAGTAACGCCTTATGCTGATGTGTCTGAGCATTCTTGTTAATAAATACTTTATATATAATTAAAAATAGAGTTTGGGTTCTTTATGTAAGAACACTGTCTTTCTTTGTATTTCTTTAAATATAGTTAAACACAATTCTTTGGGGAATATAAAGAGGAAACATTCATGCCATGGCATCACTTGTGCTACAATATAAGCCCCAATATTTTGGAGTTATTTAATTAGATGTTAACAGACAGTTCTTATTTAGCCAGGCTATGAAATTCTAAAGAGCATCTTTTCTACATATTTTCTAGGTTGATTTCTTCTCGACGGTGGTGATACGTTTGAAAATTGTCAGCCAGTCTGGATCTGAACATGTGTGCACCATGTCTGTGTGTTCAGCTTTGATTGGATTAAGAAAAGTGGGTGGGAACTTCAAGGCATGCCTCACCACATGTAGCAGCTTTGTGTTTTCTTGACCTGACAGGAGCTCTATTTGTCAAAATGGAGATCTCAGAAACACAACATTCAGGTCAGGAAAAAAGGTATGAAATTACTTGAGAAGGATCAAGCTGTGTGTGCACAGGCACGGAGCTCATTTCCACCTCATGAAATAAACTGATGGCTGAAGGCGCCACATCACTGCTGGGAATCAGGGAGTGGAGCTTGGTCTGCTCTGCCAGGCCTGCCAGGCCTAATGAGATCTGGAAATCATCACGCCCAATGAAACTACTTCCCCCTCCTTTGTTCTACAGGAAGAGCTCGCAGACAAAAAGCTGTTCTGCCACTGATAATGATCGTGTTGTCTTCTGCAAACCTTTTACT
>VUQJ01015914.1:6625-18882 GCA_015108635.1 Andinoacara biseriatus | reverse complement strand
GTAAACCTCAGGAAAAAAAAAAAAAAAGAAACAAACAAAATCGATGACAGTGCAAGTAATGCTCTTATTTTATTTTTATTTACGTTCTCTGCAAGGGCCACTGAATTCATCTTTCGACCAGTAAATCTTACCCACACCAGGGAGAAGACCTTCAGTTATCAAGTACCATCTTGGACAGAGGAACGAAGAGAACGCAGGAGAAAATCCACTGATGGCCTGCCGCTCGTCACTCCATCAGATTGCTGAACTCTCTCATGCAGCTCCTGTCTTCCAGTTAGCACCACCAAACCTTAACGATTTATAAACGTATGAAAGGTGCTTCAGAGCGCCACACAAACGTATGCATGTGAAATGAGCGGCTCATCTCCCTTTTCAGACCAACAGACTATGCATAATGCATAGACCCTGTTGGAGTGACTGAAAGATTGATAGGTTGATTGATTGATGATGACAGTTATGACTAATTCATTAAAAAGCTAAAGCCGGCTGTGCATGTCACTCATTTGGGTTTAGGGAGTCCACTGGTCATACTCAGCCTGTGTGTGCGTGCGCACGTGTGTGTGTGTGTGTGTGTGTGTAGTCAACTGAAACAACAGGTTTTGATTCAGCGTGGGCAAACTTTGGTTTAATGCTGACCACCACACCCTCACTCTCGACTGAAAATGCAACACAGTTAAGAACAAAGCCACAAGCTACTGTACTCCCAGAATCAGCGGCAATTATGCTGAAAAAAAAAAAAGCATACAGTTGCCACGAACATGCAGCCAAGTGTGATTTTACTCTGTGGGGCTCAGTAAAGCGCTAAGAGCTGTTTGCACAGAAACCACAAGACAACACACAAGCAGCACTAATGTGTTCATACCACAGAGATCTCAGTAGTGTAAATTCAAAGAGCAACTGAGACATACAGTATTTGAGCATGACAGCATGGGTATGCATGCATATGCATCATTATACACGTCCCTATAGCGGGCTGTGTACAAAGGAGAACTGTAAAGTTCTGCTGTAAGCAAATCAGTATCAGTAAAGAAACAGCCACTGCCATGTTTTATTCTTCTTTCATTCATGGCTGCAGCAGCATTCACAAAGAGGTGTTTCTCTCTGTTTTATCTGGGTCCTCTCTGTGACCAGTAATTTCCTTTGCGTGGCTGCAAGTTGCCTGGCAACTGTTTTCACTTGTTGTAATGCAACTGGTAGTTGATTAAAGTGCACCTAAGAGTAGTGTCAATCTTCTCGCATCGGCGAGAACCAAAGTAACATTTTCTTTCTTTTACTTTAAGGTTTGGAGAATATTGTGGCTTAGACAGGTCGCACCATTCAATCACACTGTTTCCAGTATTTTACCCAGAGTGCAATCTTTCCCTAAGCCATGTGTCTAAATAGAAATGTTAAAAAAAAATGGGGGGAAAGGGAAAAGAAAAGGTTATAAAATAAATCTAACTTTTAGAGATGGATTCTATACCAACTTTTAATTACTTTCCAGCCTATGTAAATGAACCATTTTACATAAATAAAAAATATAGCCCGGGCAGTGTTATTTCCATCAAAACATATTTACTTTTCCAAATTAGTACACAAACATCATTCCTAGAGCAGTATTAATATATGGCTCCTCAGTGAAATAACTTTGAACTAGAAGCCATCTGGAAAATTAGATGTGTGACCAACAGCCGACTTCTTTGACATTCACTCCGTGTGAGGCTAAACCTGTAACACACACACACACACACACACACACACACAGTCTTCACTCCTGCATGCACACACATGCAAGCGCTCTGCCCTTGTCTGCAGACTGCTAACTAGCTGAACTGTTTGCCAATAAATCAAAGTGTGTCTTTGTCAGTTGAGTGGTTACACACTAAACACACACCCATGGCTAGAAGCGGCTGGCGGCTTCACACACAATTAGGAAGCCAGCAACGGGATGCCTTCGGGTTAAAAGCATCAACTGGAGCACTCATGGTGCGATTTGGAATTCTCTTTAAGTACAAAAACATCTGCATAAAAGAAGGATGTGTTTGTTTATGTGCATGCGTGCTTGCACATTTGCATGTAAAGGTTTCTTCTTTCTTCAAAAGGAGGGAATGCAACAAAGCGGAGCATACCTAGAGGGAGCAAAAGAGCTGCAGTGTACCAGCCCTTCAAGCCTGCTCTGCATGCTTTTTGTGTCCGACAGTAACAATATGTATGCATTCTCACATTCAAAGAGACCAGTGAATATTTGAATAAATTGCTAACTGACAGACCTTGCTTTTGAGAATCAGAATGAATAATGTGCAGGGGATTTCACCCTTGATAAGTTTAGCTTGTTCTATAGCATTTTTCCTGTAAAATGAGGAGACGCGAGTAAAACACGGATGTACAAAAAAAAAAAAAAAAAAATAAAAAAAAAAAAAAAAAGTTGTACTACAGATTAAATATGAAAAAAATACATATGGCTGGGTCTCCCTGAGTATGTCAGATGAAATATGTGGTGATGCATTAGTATCACAGACAGCTTTTCTGCTTGATAGCTCCAGACATATCAGTGAAACCTTGCCTCCAGCTAGATGGAGAGAGAGCAGAATCTAACCGCCCGATCTGCTGAGCCTCTCCAGGTGAGCTGAGCTCTGGAAACCTGCCTCCCTGTTGTCTGAGTCACCGGCTGTTGCGTTAGCACACACAGCCGAATCTATCAGACACAGAACTGCTGCCTGCTGCTTCAAAGACCTTCTTCAAAATGTTCCCCTCCGCCTCTCCATCTCCAGCGATCTTTCTGCCACTTTGTACCTGCAACAGTAGGCTGAAAGCTCTCCCTCTGCCTTGTCAAATGAAGAGAATGGGCTTTGAGATGCTATCTTGCTTAACGCACAGTATTCTGAATGTAATACAAAAAGGGTGGAATATATAGAACAAGGCATGTGAATGGGGTTTGTTACTTAGACTGGGATGAAATTCTAAGCGGCAGCGTGCACGAGCTGGTGTGCGCATCCGCGCAGCTTTCACATATTGTGTCTGGTTTTACAGGTGATGATTAGGAAGAATGGCATTTAGTTTGGTAAATGCCAGGATTAAGGACAGCTAATGATATCTAGTGTGAAGCTCTGCTGCCTTAGTGTGAAGACATCAAAGAGATGGCAGTGGGACTGCCAGTTTAGATGCAGTGGAAAACAAGGATCCTGGCACTTAAAAGCTCTAATAATGTGCCCACGGTTTCCCTTTGCCCCCATTCCTCTTTCATTCCTATTAGTTTACTATTTGTGACCTCTTTTTTAAAAAGCTGACTTCCCACCATCAACCTCCTCCGTCTCCCATTTCCTTCCAGTCGGACTAACACCCCCCCACCCCAATCCAATCGTTTCCTCCCCCAGTCGTCCAGCATAAATCACCTCTCTGCGATAGTTTTAATGGCTTTTTAATGAGCCTAATGTTTTCTGTTTTAATGAACTTCTTACGTCAGCCTTAATCATTTTAGGGGGATGAAAAATGATTGAGAAATGGCCTACATTAATTTAATTTACTGTTCAATCTGCACAGTCCTCTTTACAATCCTGGGAAGGCCAAGGCAGGAAGGAAGGAGAGGAAGGAGGGAGGAATCATGAAGGAGTGGAACACGGTCCTATCACTGAGCGAGACAAGAGAAACAGATTCAAGAGCTATAAGGAGGAAAATGAAAACCAAAGCGCGAGGCGCAACTGTGCTTTGTATAAAGAGGTAAATTGTATTTAAGATTGGGTGCACACAAAAAGAGAAAAAAGAGAAAGAAAAGAAAGAAATGGGCTGGGTAGTAGGAGCTGTAATTTATGAGGCCAAGCTATAGGCTTGTTGTTTGGGCTTATCTCCAATTAGGCTGCATTGTTGAGGCCTGCCAGTGGTGGTTTCTACCACTCTGTGAGACCAGCAGATTTACACAGCCATTAACACAGCAGGACCTGAATAAATGAGAACAATATTCAGCATCTGTTGCTTTATCCCAGAGTTTCCTATCTAGCGTTTGTTGAATCTTGCTCATTTCTACCAACTTTTCTTCCCTTTCTCCATCAGTCTCACTCCTGAGTGACACTTCGCGTTGTCATTTTGCCAACTTCAAATTAACAAATCCATAAATTAAGTGGTGAGGCCTTATAATCCGGGCACGGAATAACGTCTCCTTCTGTCTGCAGTTTGTACATTGGTTTACCCAAGGACACCTTACCTTGCCAGCACGCTGTAAGAGTCAGCCCTCCATTTCACTGTGTTGATAGTAAAAGGCTGCGAATATGCCAAGGCTGGCTGCCAAGATTGCTTTGCACTACCTGAGCTAAGTTGTCCTTTACGGTTTGTGTGTGTGAGTGAGCGTATGGCTTGTCTGTCCTCAAGGCTGGAAGCATTACCATGCATCACTGATTATATGAAAAATCACAGCTGTGCCTGATAAGTGCTGATGTGTTTAATGATCCATTGTTGGATTTGTGCGAGGGTGGACACAGGTCTTGGTAGGATTGAGAACGTTAATGTCAAAATGAAACATTTACTATTCTATCAAAATCAGATTGCTGTCACTGATGACATTTTTTTTACGTGCATATGGACATGTGTGTTTACTTGTGTTTTTTTGGGGGGTTTTTTAATGTGCGGGTGACAAATGGACACATTGACCCCGGCTCTGCCCTGAGACGGATTGAAAAATTAGTTCCTGAGAGGGGATGCAGTCCTGTCCCACCCTTAGGGTACAGACTAACTGTATGTCTCCTTGTCTGCTTAAGATACTCCACAGGCAGCGCTTCCACAGTCCACTGCCTTCACACCAATCTTGTATTTGTATCCACTTGTCTCAGATCAACAATCACTCTGCTATTTTCTTCCTCCCTTAGCCGTCAATCTCTTCTCCTCTGTCCTTCAATCACTTTCTCTTATAATTTGCTTTGGCTGTCACCTCCCAGCATCATTTCTTTAACTTTTTGTTGTTCTTGTTGTTGTTGTTGAAGCTCACTTTAGAGTGGAATAAAAGTGGATTTTGGAGGCAAGCTATCATTATTATAAAATCAACTATGATTTTGAGCAGCTAAAGGATTTGACAAAGAAAAATTCTCATCAGAAAATCTTTAAAAAAAAAAGCTTCTATCTTCACCGGGCATGAAGTTTTTCTTTTTTCACTTTATGCTATCTTGAATTATGTGATCTGAAAACAAGTAGAAGAGTTTAAGACAGAATTATTTGTTTCAAAGAAGGTAAGTGATACTGCACTTCTCAGGATGCTTAAAATATTTCATGTGTGGTGGCCTGGAACAGATTGAGTGAGATGTTTTGAGTAAATGTTTCATAGTTTTATCATGTAGCTAGGTGTATTTTGAAGGTTATGACTGTAATTGGCTGCAATTGTCTAGATATGCAATATGACTTTAGTAGTTTTTTATTTATTTATTTTTACTATTCAGCAGGTGGCCAATGGCAAAAAACAGGTACTAACCGCCAACATTTAACTGCCTGAAAATGATGCTATTTACGTGTCTGTGCAGCGGTGTTCACATTAGTGCTGAATGTAACCAAGGGCATTACCACACCATTTTTAACACCTACCTACAAACATGCCAAAACATTTCACAGCTGCCTCAAGCTGGACTAAACTGATTTATCCATGTCATCAGGCTCAGGATGAAACCACTGGCCACAGGCGGGGGCGTTGGGAGACTATTAGCATTGCTAGGCCCCAGGCATTTATATGACACTTTTGATTTAGAACTCCAAAGGGTCGCAGTGCTGTCACAGTACTAAATTGCTTGACAATGTTAGAAAACAGTTTGGTATTATTTTAATGTCTATAAGCCATATGCACAATAAATATGCTTCACATGGTGGGAACACAGAATTTGCTCGCTTGTTTATACAAATTAGGCTCATGCATTTTCAAGGGAAAAGATTTTGTTTGTGGCTCAGCCTACTATGTTGTACATAATTTGCTAAACATCAGTAGGGATATAGGAATTGCCATAAAATTAACCTTTATTTACCATGTATCATACAGGCCGCCTAGACTTGTTTTGTAAATCTGGCTGTAAAAGAGTCAGAAATCATACTACTGTATGAGTGATTGATTTTGCCCCTTTTTTCAGAATAACGTCAGCTTTCAATATCTACCTTTTATTTTATATTATTGCGAGTTAAGACAACTGTGTGCTGGACACCTAAAGCCCCTGGTACTGTAGGTCTAGCCATTCAAGTCATGAGGTAGAGGCCAAACAAAACTCTTCACCTGGTTGAGTGATAGGCATGAGGCCAGTGATTCCTCCCCTTAAATCCTTACAGTTATGGAAACAGTTTACAGAAAACTATTAATTCAGAGACATTCAGCGAACTCCCTTTTCCCAATCTGAAGACCTGGACTTTGCTTGTGGCCTAGCTTTTCTGTCTTCAAAAATACCTGCAGGAGAAAACTGATAACCTGAACACTTTTGCCAGGCAAACAGGCATAAACATCACCACCATTCCTAAACCAGCGATGTGCATAAATGCCAACCCACATTCACCCATTACAATTATCCACTTGACTAGGTCCAGGACTTCCCCTTCCTTGGCAGGCTGGTCAGTAAGAACAATGCAGCACAAAAGGACATCCGTGCAAGGCTTGGGAAGGCACACAGAGTATTTGCAAGGCTCAAGCCAATCTGGGAGTCAAAGCAATATAACCTGAAAACAAAGGTCAGTGTTAATAACAGCTATGTCAAACCTGCTCTGCTTTATGGCTCAAAATGCTGGCATGTAGTAAAAGGTGATATGAATAGGATCATCGCCTTTCACAGCAGATGTCTCAGAAAAACATGCTGCATCTTATGGCCAAGAACAATCTGAAATGAAGAGCTCTACAAGAAGACCAGAGTGCCACAGTGTGGTACAAGAACACGGCAGCACATATGCAATGCCTTGGGCATGTCCTAAGAATGGACCAGAACCACATATCAAAGACTCTAAAATGGACACCACCTGGAAAATTCAATTCAGAAGTAAACATGCAAAATAAAGCAGAACTGCAATCACTAAATACAGCAAAGAGCTCCATTTAGGTAATTTCTACATAATATGTATCTTGTGGAGATTGCCTCCCTTTTCACTGCCACCAGAATGACAGCACGCAAAGTAAAGGCAGTTTCAGTCTATATGCATCAATAATGTTAGCTTTCCTGAAGTGAAGGACAAGAAATTCTTCTTTGTCAAATTAAATATGGTTGCTGAAAGATATTTACAGGTTTTTAGAGCAACATACGCAGCACCCTTTTTAGTGAAGGCCCTGCATATTTCAGCAAGAAAATGTTAAACAGTATACTGCTTTCATGTGTTTTAAGTTTGTTAGACCTTTGAAATTTTTATTTTATTATTTTTTGTGATCCCTGGTTTGTTTAATTTTTATATTTACTTCATAGATTCTTTAGTGCATTAGTTTGCTCCTAGTTTTCAGTTAGAATTTAGTCTTATTCCTTCCTCTGTGTATTTGGGTCGTTAATACCTCAGAGTCCTTTCCTGTTCAGTTATCTCATTTCCTGTTTTATTCTTGGAGTTTGTGTCTCGTGTTCATTGTTTATTTTGCTTCCTGTGTCTTGTCAGTTGTGATTTTGTTCACCTGTGTCTCATCCTCCCCAGCTGAATCACCCTCCCATGTATATATGTTGTCTCTGTGTCCCCTTGCTCTTTGTCTTAGTTCCTGTTTGTGGCCCTGTGCCTGTTTGCCTTCCTAGTATTCCCTGGCAATAGCACTTCCTAGCTCCAGTGTGTTCAGAATAGTATGGACCCAGCGGAGTTTCAAATCCCACTCTATACTCTGTATACTATGGGTATATTCCTTCTGTGTGGGTACAAAATAAGTGGGATGGAGAATCAGCAGCCTTGCTCAAGCCTACCCAAGGTACAAGGACCTAATGCCAGCATGGATAAAGGAATTTGTATTTAGTCTCCAACCCCCATCACCACTTCAGCAGCCTAATACCCAACCTTTGCAACCATCAGTCAGCTCTTCTTCCTTGACACCACCATTCAGCTCTTCTGCCACCAGAGGTCCTACTGTCTTGTCCTCTGCCAGAGGTCCCACTGCCAGATACCGCCTGGCACCCCAGTTTGCTCCTTGCCAGCTTTGTTTATGACAGAGTCAGAAGCCAGAATCTTTGCTCATGTATGCCACCGCTGGACCACAACTGGAGCATGTGTCTTTGCTCGTGTCAACCAGTTCTGAGCCTCTGGATCTCATCTCTATGGTCAGTGAGATTGACTGTTTGTTTAGGCACTAGGCCAGGAAAACCAAAGAGATTTTGTTACAGGCCCTCTGAATATCAAGACTGGGGATCTTGTTTCTGAACTGGCCAAGGCTCTGGTGTATCTGTTTCTGCTAATTACAAAAACATGTGTGTTTCAGAGCCGGTCATAACTCACTCTCAGTGTGTTGTTTCTGAACCAGCCAGTGCTATTACAGAATGTCTTGTTTCTGAACCTGAAAAATTAAAAGGTTAATTAAAGTAAAGTCTGTTGTCCCTTGTTTCACAAAATTAAAGGCTGCTCTGCGTGGCGCTATGCCACCTGAATTACAGACTGTTTTGTTTCTGGACCGGCCTGCTTTGTCTGCTGAGTGTGCTTCCCTGCTAGCTCTGTTAAAGTCTGTTTTGTGCACCTGAGCTGGATTCTTCAAAGACTATTGATATTGTTAGTGAATTGACTTTCTCAAAGAGACTGTGAGTTGTATAGCTGAGCCATTTTGTGTTTCCCAGTCAGCTTATTAAAAGACTTTCTTCTCTGAGATTGTTTGTGCTTCTCAGCTAGCAAATTTAGACATCTTGATCTCCAGCCAGCTCAATCAGAAATGACTTACTGTGTTCCTGAGCTGGCCTTGCCTAAAATGGTTTGTGCTTTGCAGTCACCTCAGCCCAAGACTGAGGTTGTTTTACCGCCTGCACCTCCAGGGACTGTTAATGTTGCATGTGTGCAGGCCCCATCAAAGACTCTTAATGTTTCTTCAGTGACTCTTTCGAGACTGAGCACCCTGCACCCATTTTTTGTTCCCAAGGTTAGGATGGCCGGGGCACAGCTCGATCCTGCAGCCTTTGTTCCTAGGATGAGGATGGCCAGACTTCAACTTCTGCTTCAGCATCTGGATTCGGCAGTGGGTCCCACATAGCTTCAGTCTCCAGGGAGGACTGCGAGTCCTGCAGAGTAAGCCCAGATCAATAGCCTCTGCAACCTGTGCATCCTGAATATCCTGTGCCTGAGCTGCCAGCGCCCCAGTCATCAGAGGACTGCTGTGTGCCCTCCAGAGCAGCTCCAGTCGACAGAGGAGAATCCTGTGAATCCCGAGCTTCCTGCATCCTGTGAACCTTTGTGCTCCCTGGCTCCAGTGTGTTCACGTTTTTAGGTTTCAGTAGTTTATAGTTTATAGTTTAGTTTCTTTTGTGCATTAGGTTTTGTGTTTACTTTCAACCTGTCATCAGCCTGTCAATAAATGGCTTTCTTTTCTAGTCTGACTCTGCGTATCTGCATTTGGATCCTCAATACAACATCCAGTCTGCCCATCCTGGAGATTGTGACAGCTGCATCTATTACAACAGCATGGCTTCATAGACAAGTCCAGTCAGTCCTGTTGCTGATAGCAAAGTAAAGGAAAGCAACCTTTCTTTCAGTATTTCCCTAAATGTATAAAACCTGTTTGTTCTTTAACTTGTTGCCTTCTTGAAGGCATCACCTTCACATTTGGCTCTCCTCTCATGTAAAGATTTTCAGACCTGGACATGAGCCCTGACCCATCAGGCAATCTCCAGACCTTAAAACTGACTCATTATGTAACCATCTCCACATAGACAGGCAGACCAGACATGTCACAATCAATCTACTCCCTCAAGACTATAACAAGCTAAAGTGGATGGACAGGCCATTTCATAGACTGACCTGCCTGCACTCCACCAAAAGGAATGCAGCACTAGACAAGCTCTGTGTGCATGTGTGTGTGTGTGTGCGTGTGTGCGTATGTGTTGCGTGTGTGTGTGTGTGTGTGTGTGCGTGTGTGTGTGTGTTTTGAGTGCCCACATCTGTGTGCATCCATGCCTGCACACATACTATATGTGCAAACACACTGAGCTCTCCTCTGCCTTAGGACACTTACATAAGAATGTCAGAGCAAAACTACTGATGAGATGGTGGAAAGGCCAGAAAGCAAGGTAAAAGACTGTGAGAAAGTATGTCTGTGCACGTGTATGTGTGTGTGTGTGTGTGTGTGCTGCATGTGTTTGTGTGCACACCGGTATGTCCATCTGCCTGTCTGTCTAGGTATGTGGGTTGCTGGAGGGTAATTAAATATATTTTTGTCAGCTAACCAATGTCTCCCGTATCAGACACGGGAAACCACAGAAGTAGAAAGAAAGCAGATGGGTAATGGCCAATAGGGGTGTTTGAGTGTGTGAATTTATGTGCAGGTGGGTGGGTGTGAGAGAAAATGAGATAGCTCTAATTCCCAGACACCACCCCTTGGGGGGTTGGAGGTGGAATTGAACATAGTCTAGAAGGAACAGCTTTGACAGCTTCCCTAAATATGCCTAGTAATGTTTTCACCACGCTGGACTGAGAGGGATCTAATCTTAGCTTGGGTGCACATTACTGGCCCGAAAGCCCTCACACAATCTTCATGATTATCAAACCTGAGAATACTTGCGGTTTTTCTGAAGCTGTCCTGGATTGAACAAAGGAACACATGCACAGATAAAGCAGATTTACAGTTTGAGAATGTGCTTGAAGTGTTATAGGCAGTATCTCACCACATTTTTTCACCTAGTTTAGTCAGCACAAATTTGTGGCAAACAAAAGGAAAACGGATGTGATACATGAAACTTTTGCCCCTGAAGTCATCCTGATCTAAAACTTCATGATTTGTAATGCACCCTCTATCCCTGCATCCCTTTGTTTTGGGGACTTCAAGTCCCATATTCAAGTAAAGCTTTGCTAGCCTAATGTGGGCAAATCTAGATAGATGGGCAGAGGTAGATACTTTATTGATCCCGAAGGAAATTGGGGTATCCAGCAGCTTAACATGCAAAATAAATAGAATCCAAACAATGGAGGTATAAATGATCCAAACTATACTAAAAATTCAGGCTTACAAATTGTACTAACTATACAAACTATACTGTTATACAACCTATACTAAGATGTACAGAGGCTTAGTGCTTTGAAAACAAGGAACACAAAACAAAGAATACCGGGATATGAATGACTTTGGTGGTGCAATATACATATACAAATGTGCAGAGGCACATATGCAAACAATGCAGCGCAGTAATAAACAGCAGTAAAGCAATAGTGTCTGATTTATAGAGTGCCAAATATCAACATATGTGATGATGATTGTATGTCAACGTCCCCCAAGTGAAGCATTAAAAAGTCTGATGGCTCTTGGAACAAATGATTTCTTAAATCTGTCAGTTGAGCATTTCTGTGAGAGCAGCCTTCCACTGAACACACTCCTCTGTTCCGTCATACTGGTGTGTAATGGGTGACTGTCATTGCCCATGATAGAGAGCAGTTTGTCCAGTGTCCTTCTCTCTGCCACTGTAGTGAGTGTCTGGATCCACTCTGACCACTGACCCAGCTTCCCTTACCAACTGATCCAACCTCAGCACATCTCTCTTCCTGATGTGGCCTCCCCAGCACACCACCACATAGAAGAGAGTGCTGGCAAATATAGATTGGTAGAACATCTGCAATTGTTTTCTGCAGATGTTGAAGGACCCCAATCTCCTCAGGAAATAAAGCCGGCTCTGCCAGTGTGTCTGTGAACACTAAACAGTCCAGTTTGGTGTCCAGCTGCAGATCGAGGTACTTATAGGTCCTCTCCATCTCCACATCAATCCCCCCAATAGAAACTGGGTGTGGGGGTGGTCCACAGCCAGTGTGTTCAGCAGCAGTGGGTTCAGTTGGCACCATTCCACAAAGTCATCCACCAGTCTCCTGTAATCTAAGTGTCAGCTAAGTAAGTTGGTTATCTAAACTTTTGAGTTACCAGGAGTTGCATTACTTCATTGACAGTTGCGGGTGACTGCCTACTCACAGCTTTTACCACTAAGTGCCTTGCACCTTTGAAATTGATGTCAACCATCCATTAAACTCCAGATAAGAGAGAAACAAGTCAACCACCAAATTGTAGAAGCAATAGAGCATCACTGGGATTAGTATCTGTAATGTAATTACTGAATTTCAAATTGGAATCCCTTGTTATTAAGTAATTTTTATTAAATAATTTATTTTTTTTTGGGGGGGGGGGGTTTGTTAAA
>VUQJ01015913.1:4579-17045 GCA_015108635.1 Andinoacara biseriatus | reverse complement strand
CTCTGTTCATTTTTTTTTTTTTCTTTGTTTTTTTTTTTTTTTAAGAGACAGTATGAGAGTGTGTGTGCGCCTCTGTATGTATTTATGTGTGTGCGCACACTGCTCAAAGTAATATTATGAGTGCCTGAGCATAGAGCTGACTATTGACTCTTGCTAGATCAATATTATAAATGCCTTTAACGGTGGCAGTTAAACTCATTTGTCATTTATTGGTGGTGGTAGCGGGGGGGCGAGAGTCCTCAGAGAAGCGACAAATGTATCAATCTATCGCAGCGCTAACTTCCCTTGCTGGCCTCAAAGTGTGTCATCATCCAGGATCATAACTTGAGGCGAAGCTCTGTCATGTTCGCCGACGACAAGTGATTAGGTGGGACAGCGTCGTGGCGGGGCAGGGAAATGAAAGGACTGGTCATTTGTTTCTGGGTGGTAAAAATGAGTTGGTGTGCACTGAGCTGCCACCACCTGTCCCCTGTGGCTGATGGAGACGCGCCGTCTGCATGTTTACATTCGATTTGTGTGGACGTGCGTTGTTGAGGGCGTTGGAGAGAGGGAGGCGACAGAGTTGAAGGCTCGCTGCGAGGGAACGGGAGTAAAGCAGGCCTTAAATTGAATCACTTTCAGGTTGCCGCAGTTGACGTTGTTTAGACTTTGTCACTGACAGCCAGCCGTGGAGCTACAGTGAGGAAGGATGGATGCTGGCCTCTGAGGCCGCCGCCACAAAGAGGAGCCGTGCAAGGGAGAATTCCTGCTTCGTTTCGATTGTTCTTTGAACACATTTATCTATTGATTTAACCAGATAGATTTTTCAGAGCAGTAAAAAGCCTTTCCAGTCAAATGTAAGTGAATTTAGTTTGAATTCCAACAGTCATGAAAAATCATTTTTAAATCCAAGGGCACATTCTTCTAGACATCTACACATTGCATATTACATAAATAGACATACATATTACATCCATAGGACTAAACCAAGGTAGTAATTACTGCTGTCTGTAAGCATTTGAAAACCTGGCAGATACTGTATTCAAATGCACTTGGATAAACATGCTTTTCAAAAAATCCAAAAAGTTGACCAAAGTCACATACTGAGAATCACAGCTGTGCACAAAACAGCCAAGCAATGACACAAAAACTACCACACCTTCCAGTATTGACAATGTTTTTTACTTTAACTTTACTGCCTGCTGATTTCTCTCCAAAAAATTCCTAAAAATGGAGTTAATTGAACAATTTCTGATGTGTGAACTGCAAAAAAATATCACACTGTATTTTGCCCCAAATTCTCGTCCAGCAAACCTCTGCTTTGAGGGGAAAACCCCCACTCGGCACAGTCACACACGCACAGGGGTGTGCAAGTCTTTGGACTGTGAGAGGAAGCTGGAGTACTCAGAGAGAACCCACGCAAGCACAGGGAGAGCATGCAAACTCCACAGAGAGAGGCCACGGCCGGCCGGGGACAGAAATCCAGGACCTTCATCCCGTGAGGGAACAGTGCTAACAGCTGCACCAATAGCAAAAATAAACCGCACTCTGTTTACAAAGTTTATTCCTGTGAATGAATAATATCAACGTTGATTATAATATAATTCTATATCAATATTATAATAGACTAAAAAAAAATAAAAAGTTGCATTTTATATAGATAGAAGCTTACATACAGACAAAAAGTTATTCAAAAGCAATTTTTAAGAAGGAGATTTTAGCTGCTTTTGAAGCTTTTAAGCTCAGTGGGAGAGAGTAGTCTCTACAAAAGATTTGCTTTGCAATATCTCAGGCAAATTACAGGTCCTGTCACTTAATCTCCAGAAACTGATACCTGCATATAAATATGGAGGGAAGCGTTCAGGTTTACATTTGTAGTCTGAGTAGTACTGAGCACTCACTTTGGAACAGACTTTGGCTGAATGCAGGTAAATAGTCCCTGCAAAGTATTGCACTACTGACAATCATCTGACCAAGATTTAGCTTTTTATTTATCTACTAAATGTGTAATTAAACAATGGCTGGCACACGGACTTCTTGGCTTGGACAGCGTTGGTTACACTGGAAGCTCTGAAACACTGGTTGTCATCATCAAATGATTACCACTGATTTCCCAGATTGCCTCTCACTAAATTTTAGTGGCACATGTTATGCTTTCAGAAGAGTGTGCAGTGAACTGCAGTGCTAGCATGTCAACAAGAATGTTGGTGTGCGCCACTCCTGTTTGTCATATTGCCTTCCTTCACACCCTCATTGTTCCAGTACTGTACATCCATAAGGAACCAAACCACAAACGGACATCTTTTTTAGAAGGTGAACAGTTTCCCGTCATTGTCAGACATGAAAGACAGATTGTTGTATATGTTGTGTGTATACATGTGTGTACCTATTAGCACACAATATCATCTCCAGGGATCTGTCTTCCCTCGTATTCTCTTTCTCCTCCTCTTGGCGTTCTCTTCTTTTCCCTAAAGCTGTACCTAGCTATTTATAGTGAGAAGAAAGGAAAGACTATCAAAGCTGGTTCCATATATCAAAGCCGATCCGATCGTTTCCACTTCTCCAGCTCCACAATGTCCTCCTTCCCGGCTCTGCTGTTCTAAAACAGGAAGGCAGGGAAAGCCCCAGAAGAAATTCTGCTTCCTCTGCCCACCAGAGACCTGCCAGTGGGGAAAAAAAAAAGCTCAGGAGGAGTGGAGGAGAGGGGGGAAAATTGTGGGAATGTGTGGTAGAGAGTGCGAAAAGTGAGGTAGTGAGCGAGTACGCGTCTGCATTTATGCATGCATGTGCACAAATGTGTTTCTTTCGTGTTTATGTGCTGCCTGCACACACGGTGGCACGAGGGTTTCGGCGGCCCAGGGGTTTGATGTGTTGATGCGACATGGCCCTCATTGTCGCTGCAGCAGCTAATGAAATTACAATGAGGTCTGAGAGGCCCACAGTGGGCAGGTCCGTAAGATGCCACTGCCTGAATCCATATTAAACAAACAGTTTCCCCTCCAGCAAGCGCCACCTTTCCTGTACTCGCCCTCGTACAAACACACGACAGGGGGGAAAAAACAAGACTAACGCTCTGTGGAGACGAAGCATCCAACGCCGAGAATCTAACAAAGCTTTAGTGGGAGTGCAGTAGGAGTTCATTCACAGATCTTATGGCGGTGAAAGGTTGCTGCTCTGAGTGCTTGCTGCTTCTTCTTCCTTTTTCTTTTTTCCAAGTGCAGCAATTCCGATTGAATTACTTCTGGAACTTTAAATGTTTCAGTTTATGCCCATTGAATCGCTTTTAAAGCAGAGTGCTCAACCTATGCATCTTTTATGCTTTTATTTCGGGGAGGACTCAGAGAGAGACCGAAAAAAAAAGAAAGGAAAAAATACCCAACAACAACAACAGAAAAAAAGCCAGTAATTTTTAGAAACTCTCATCAAAATATCTTTATCCATTGGGGAAGTGGGAATGAGTGTGTATTTATTTGTTTTGTATTTTTGTTATCAGGAGATAATGGCAAGAACAACAAGCAATATCCTAGGAGAGGCAGAAAGTTAAAAACAAACATTAAAGCATTCATTTCATCAAAAGTTGCAGGACTTGCAGTTGCTACATGAATATTGTAATTATCTAAGTAAGTAACTAACTGAATTGAGGGTTTTAATTAGACATATCAGTTTTCTTAGACCGGTTTTTGACTTCCAGTGTAAGAATCCATCTTTTCATGTGGCCTTTTTTGGTTGCATTAGCTTTAATTACAAACTTATATTTAGTAAATACTTGATAAACTCAATTAAATAAAAACGGAGCCACAATGGAACAACATACACTTAGGAACCAAAGTGGCCAAATGTGTTTGACACCTTAATAAAACATTGCTCCCTTCTCCCGCAAAAAGTGTGGAAATTCCAAGCTCTGTTTTTATATTAGGCAGTAGTCTTGCATGTCTTTAGAAGCTGTGAAAAGAGCTAATTAGACTCGCTGAAGAACTCTAGACAAACTTATTGAAACTCCTTAGAAGTGTTAACAAATAAGTGGATTGTTGTGACATTTCAAACAGGCTGTTGTCTTTAATTAGTACTGCATGTGTCTGTTTTTTTTTTGTGTGTGCTGTAAGTCACTGTTGTGTGTGTATAACATTCTTTGTATAACACTTACAGTTACAAAGCACTTCAGAGTTTGACTAAAGTAGTGTATACATTAAAGATACTTGCACATCCCTACATGCGAACACACAGTCACACATTTGGTGTGAACTGTGGCAAAAAAAAAAAAATAATGGGCAAATAGATTAAAGAAAAGCCAGTCTTTAAAAGTTAGTTTTCAGCAGACATTTACAACAAACCACAGATTGAGCCAACCTGATGGGCTGAGGAAGGCTTTTCCAAAGTTTAGGTGCTAAGTACAACCTCAAAAGCGTTGTCACCTTCTCAGGCTGGATTAAGATGTTAGCAGGTCTGTTATATAAGCTGGAGCTTTGCCATGTATGAATTGTGAATTTCACTGCAGGCCAGGGAAGGGGTGCAAGAACAGGCATGATCTGTGAGCGCCAGCTAGTTTTTGTTAGCAGCCTACCCGCTGTGTTCTGGACCAACTGCAGATGGAGGAGGGAGGACTGAGGAATTATGTGAAAAGTCAGTTGCAATAATCAAGATGAGAGAAAATGACACTGAAGATGGACAGAAGATTGAAGAGAAGTGGCAGAGTGTCTATCAGTGTCTGTGCAGGTCATCTACTAATCGGGAGGCTGGCGGCTCTATCCTTTTTCCTTGATCCAGCGCTCCAGTCTGCATGCCAAAGTATTCTTACACAAGCTACTGAACCCCAAGTTGTTCTCCGATGCATTCATTGGAGTGTGAATGTTAGACAGGAAGCACTACTAACAATAATAAAACAGCAAAAAATCACACAAAGATATTCTTCCAATTGCCCGGCCACGGCCCGTGCTAACAGGAACTGGCATTTGGACTTGGGTCCTATCACAGTATGTGTGTTCTTGTAATGATTTCCAAACAAAAAAAGCAAGGCACTTACTGAAAGTCATATTTGTGAACTACACAATAAAAAAGTGTTTGTGCACTTTTGCTCCCTGAGCATTAGCATATGCTATCACCCTCTTAATTTTTTATTTAGGTGTCCTTGTTTAAGGAGGCGTCCTTCATCTGATTGCTTTGTTTAGTTCCTTTGGCTTTCCGGTTTAGTTCAGTTTAAAGGCAGAATAATTCCACATAGGTAAATTTTGTGTTCTTTGTTTTGCAGCAAGCTCTTCCATGATTGCCTTTGCTGAAAATGTAATGTGATGACTGGGGGACTCACCCACTCCCTTCCTCGGTGCACACTGCATACAAACCTCATCAAATGATCGCCAGTAGTTTTACAAACTCCCTGGATAGGGAAGCTATGGATAGCTAATCCCAGTTTAAACAAGAGGATAGTTTGGATAGTGGAAAAAGGAACAAAGGGGGAAAAAAAACAAACATTCAAATTGATCTTCATTTGAACAGCGGCACACGTGACCCTGAAGGAGCCTGATATTCATCCTGATCTCAATCAAATTTAACATAGATGTATGGAAAAAACTGTAACTTGGAGTTTGAGGGAAAAATACAGTCAAAGCCACTTATATTTGTTCCATTAATAAAAAATAAAAATTACTGAAATAATTAAAATGAAAAATGGCAACACTTGTAAAATAGGGATGTGGAATAGTGAATGCCAATAATTTTTGTTAGTCATATCTGTATATTCTAAGTGGTGTGCTGTAGAACATTACAGCATACATAGATCCAGGATCAACAGGAAACTTGTAAGATATCTAAATATTATTCACCAAAGTATGTTTTTTTTTTTATACATCTAACCACTTTCAAGTTCAGTGATAAAGTGATTCAAATAAAGAAAAAGATAAAGAGATGAACGTGCCCTATAGAGGTTCATTTTAAAGAAAAGATAAAAGTGGACCACTTATCCAACTACATGTTTTCATTCATGGACTCGATGAGGGCAGATTTGCATGATTCAGTTAAAAAGAACTCTTATTTATGTTATACTAGGCCCTGCAATAGGCGCTGTTAGTTCCTTTCCCTTTTATTACCGTTATTTAACTAGGAAGTGAAACTCTTGAGATCGAGAATCTCGTTCTTGAGTGTGCTGGGCCCAGATAGCCGGAACTAACCTAACATTTTAACTTTTTTTTTTTTTCTGATTGGCTGCTCCTCACAAACTGAAGACTTGAACAGCAGGTGGGTGCTCACAGCTTGAGCTGTGTACCTGTTGTTGTTTATCCCGAGTTATGCACCTGGTATTTTATCGCAAATGTGTTAAAATTATTATTAAAATGCATTTTTTTTTAAAAATGTATACTTCTCTCATATGTGCTGCTGTAAACAAGGTTTGACAGACAAAGCAGGGGTGGTTGAATATTGATGTATGTGTGCATCTCTTAGAATATGTCTGGTTTCTGTAAGGAAAAATAAAAATGATTCAAAAATATTCTTGCCTTAAATTGGCTACAAATGCAATTACAGTTACAGTATTAATTTTTCCTAACAGCTTGATGTCACCGTCACACTGTCATTGTTGTTCCTCATATTGAAACCAATACGCAGTTCTGGATGGAAGTGATTAAATGACTAGCTAGCTGGAGAGCAGCAGCATCTATTGGCTTGCAGAGAGGGATGCTAATAGTACAGGTCCACTTTTAGCTTATCTGAATTCCAGAAACAAACACACACACACACAACCCCACTATGTTGTCACTAGGTGCAGAAAGATGCCTAGAATATAATCTGCTGTTTGTGTATGTAGCACAGGTGTGTGTTTATGGATGTGTGTGAACAGTTCGTGTACTATACTGTTTCCCACAGTAATTACTTTGTCTTATCTTGTGCAGTTGCTGTATCTCTTTGTTGTACCTCAGATTCTCAAGCATGCAAGTCCATGATGGTTCTCCCCATGTTCAGCTCTTCCTACATTAACTCCTGAAAGAGAGACAGTCCAACACAAAACCAGCATGTGTGTGTGTTTTGTGGCCGGCCATGTTATTGTTGAATATGCAAATGTGTGTGCTGCTGAACATCTTCTCAGACCATAAACAGAGCTGTAGCTTCAGTTTAGGATAGGCATACATATGTTGATGCTAAATACGGCTTCTTTTTTTCTTTTTTGGGGGGGAAACACACGATTGAATAAATCTGGTAAGCGTTCGTTTGGAGATCATATCTACAAATCTGCTTTTTAAATTTGTCTCTGGAGATTGGCTGTTTTTGATAGCATGTTTTTTTTTCTTTCTTTTTTTTTTTAAAAGGCATGTGATGAGAATTTTCACAAATCCTGGGCTCTGATACAGACATTCATGAACTCTTGTGGATAAAATGTTCTGAAATAAGATGTTCTAAAAGAGCCAAAGAGCTGATAACAAGAGCACACAGCAGGGGGAAGATTTTAACTCTGGAGGAACCCGGGAACAGCAGGGGTATAACTTGTCTAACACACACACACACACACGCATGCACACACATACACACACACACACACACACAAAGCTGGTTTTGTTTAGCTTAGCTGCTAGTTAGAGCCTGTGCCTTCAGATAGACATGCCTGTAGTATTTCGCTTCCTCCTTGTTTTCCTCCTGCTTATGTCAGTTTTAGAGCTGTGTGGGTGCTTTTGTGCTCTCCTTTTTTTACATCTTCCATATTCTAAATCTCCCTGCAAGGTTCACGGTTTTGTTGGTGCTGTTGTTACGGTTAGAATTAATTAACAGGTTGCGTGTATTAAAAAAAATGCAATTTAAAGTCCTGTAAGACATTAGCATCTCAGTGTGTGTGTGTGTGTGTGTGTGTGTGTGTGTGTGTGTGTGCGCGCGCGCGCGCCCTTATCTGCAAAAGAATGTGACATCACGGACCCTGCATGCAATTAAGAGCCTGTCATGCTGGTGTCAAAGGTGCACACAAACCCACCCATGCAAGCACCCCACTACCACCACCAGCACACACCCAACTGCACAAACAAGAGCACGCACATTAAGGCACCTGACTCCAGCAGACTGATGACAGTGTGAATTGTGCGCTGTGCAGAGGTGTCAACATGGTCGTGTTTGTGTGCAGCTCCGTGTGTGCACGTTCAGCCTCACACATGTTGAAATATGGCTCCCATATTTCACTGCACTCACAGCATTTGTAAATGCCAACTGCTTTCCAGCATCCCCCACCCCATGCCTCTCCTGCAATTGGACCTTCCCATGGAGGCTTCGGCTTTTAGGAAATTGAAGGAATAATCCACTAGGAATGGGGGTGGGAGGCTTGGGGGGTGGGAGGACATGTGTGAGGGAGTGCTGTGAAATGGCTGCACCCTCTGCCTCCAAATATCAGGAAAGATATTGTAAACAAAGACAGATGCTCCAGTAAACTACACGAAACAGAGGTCATTTTTTTCCTGTGTAAAGACCTTCCTTTTTGAGCCAGCCAGAAGCCCTGAATTGCCCAAATTGAGACAGCAGCTATTTGTAGGTTTTGAAGGTTTAATGTCGTGTGAGAAGGCGAGGAGGGGTTTGTGTCTGTTGGTGGCACCGATAAAAGCATTTTGATCACAAAGGATGATGGGAGACAAAGATCAGAGAGCCAGCCCCTCCCACGGTTACCTTTCTACCTTCATCTTTCTTTCTGTGTATCTCAGCTTGCACGCCCCCGTGCCACACTCACTCAATTGCCTGAACCGTCACAGTAAATGGCCATCCTGGAGTAAATTTATAACTGCCACTTCAGCTGACAATCAAATGCTATCACTAGATTCTCACTGTCTATCACTTTGGCCCCTGCGAGCGAAGAGGTTGGAGGGGCTGGGAGGAGGGAGGTGTGATCGGGGCCAAAGGAGGGCTTGGAGAAGGTAAGGCCGCTGTAGCCGGGCTAACTTTTCCCGATCGATGTGAGTTTGTAAAGAGGGGTCTTCCTCCACGTCCTCCTACTCTCCATTTGCCCCACCTCATTATTCCATTTCTCTTTCATCGTTTTTATTACAGAATCTTTGGATTTGCAGTCTTTCTCCTCCGTTCTTGTCTGAAGCTGTCCTGCCCTTTTTCCTTCTTTCTTTTCCTTTTTTTGCTTCCCCATTTCTGTCTATTCCTCTGCTTCCCTCGCGCCCCCCACTTCACCACTTCTCCCTGTGTGGGCTGGCCCATGTCAAGGCCTCTGTCTCTTGCCCTCATTTGACATGCTTCTCATAATGGTCAGATGGGGGAATACCACGCTCTGCCTGTCTCTCTCCATCTCCTCCCTCCTCTGTTCTCCTGCTCACCCTCTCCCCTGTCAGGATGTCACCCTGTTGCCAAATGGAGAAAATCAATCGAATGCGAGCTCTCTGAAGGCTGCTTGTATAGATATAGCGAGCAGATTCTTCAAGCACAGACGAATGTATACGTTGGGATGTGTACGTATACATGTAGAAGTAGGAAAGGGGGGCGGGGGGTAGTGACAGACTCAAGCTGGGGACGTTTGTCGTCGCTCGTCACTTTTCCCGTCAGCCAGCAGACATGACAGCCGAGGCGGGTGAGAGGTGAGTGGCGGGCTCTCAGGACCCAAGCAGGAATGAGCACAGTGTGACAGATGGCTCCTTCATGCTCAGGCCATCATGATGGGACTGGGAGAGGAGTGAGTAGAGCAATGGACAAAGAAGAATTGCAGAAAGGGGAAGGAAGAGATGTCTTTTGACAGTATCAAAACCCACCAGACATTCTTCCCCAGTCTGTCTGTCAGCTTTTCTTAACAGGGTTTGCCACTGGCTTAGTGGCAGCAGCTAATGCTTTACACAGGTAAAAAAAAAAAAAAGGCTCTGATAGACGTTAGTGGAAGCATACTGACAAAGCTGCTGCGATGTTAGGTCGGTTAAACCATTATTGATTGGTTTTGAAAACAAAAATGGCTAAATATTTTCGATCACTTCCAATTGGTTAAGATGAAATATCAAACCCTTCAAATTTTGGAGGTTTGAATTAGAAAAATTATACCCGATTTCTCATCGACTTCAAACATTAACCCCGTTATACGCTTGAAACATGGGAGTCATGGCCAAAGCCAGAAGCTTTGTAACTACCCATCTTAACTAATGATTCTTTTCTATTACATCTTCCATGTGAACTGCAGATGGAGATGACAAATTTTTCACATAGCCATAAAAGGCTACCTCTAAATTTGTGGTTTTAAACATCTGAATGAGTCACCAGTGCTGCTGCTTCCCCTAGTAAGGGCAGTCAAGTGGTGTGCCTGTGATGATGTGGGAAAATGGCACCAACATTTCCAGCCCAGGACACCAAGCCCTCTGTAAAGTGTAGTTTTATAATGTCCAAGGTAGGGTTTTGTACAGACCTATTTTAACACAAACTCTTTCCCTAAACCAAATAGTTTATTGGTGCCTAAATCTAACTGGCGAGTGAAAGTGAAAGTAAAAAGTGGGTGAAAACGACTGTTAAGCGAGCCAAAACCAAGTGAAACAAAGTGGAAAACACAAAGCTCTTAAATGGGTCACAAACCACATTCTTCTGGCTCCAAAACATGCGAGTTAGTCTGCCGCTGCCGCTCCAGTCTTTAAATGTGGACTTGCATCCAAAAAACAGGACCATTATCTGTCGGTTTCCAATATTGCTGCAGCTGGTGCATCAAGGCACAAACGCCAAAGGACCCTCGTGTGCATCTCTCCAGCTTGTGTGTTATCTGATTGCATGGCAAGATTTGATGTGTTGGGATGGGAATACATTAAAGTTTCACAGAAGGGAAAAAAAAAAGTCCCAAAACTTTGGCTCTTTCACACTACATTGGGGCAAAATGTGCATAGAAATTTATTTTTTTTCTGCAACATTGCTCTATGTCCAATGCATTATTGAATTGTTTATTTGTTTAATCCACTGTTTATTTATTAATTTCCTAGAGTTTACATCTGAACATTTGTCCATTTGTTATTTGACAAACATAGAACCCCAACACTACTTTGTACTGGACAGGCAGAAATTAAGAATTTAGGCTGGAACTAAATGCTGCAATGCCCTTCATTGAGAAATTAAATGTATTTGGAACAAGCCTAATGAAATGGGCAGTGACAGTTGTCTCTGAAGATCGCTCAATCGCTCCATCATCCATCAATTATGAGTTGAGGAGGACAAAAGGAAAGGACGTTTCTTAAACTGGGCATCAAGCCACACGTTTCAGCCTTTGGCAGGGAAGGGAGCTGTTGATGACGTTGCGAACTGACAAATATATTCATATGCTGGTGCCATGATCATGCTGCAAGGAGACTATCAGTAAGCTTTGAAGGGCTGAAGGATTTGCGAAAATGGGCATCCCGAAATCTATGACATTGTCGAATAGGTTCGGTGCAGTTCTGAGTGGAGAGTGAGTTATGCAAAAAGTTTTCTCCTTGCTGCTGGGGGAACAAACGGGATGCAGCTTTGACATGTAACGCGCAGAGTTATAAACCAATGGAGAGAAATTAACTGGAAGTTGGATGTGCTGATCTAGCCACAGAAATCCAGTGAATTAGAGGGATTACGTGATTTGATTGAATGGGGGGGGCTGCTTGTATTTTTTTTAATTGCCGGTGGCACAAAAAGGAGGCTTTTTGTCATAAAGGCACGCCCAACACTCTTAACAAGCACAAAAACGGCAGGAACTTAAAATAAAAGACGTACCACAAAAGGCTCTTTTCTATTTTGATTCAGGTCACTGAAGGCAAAGCAGAAACAAAACAGACACACACAACCTTGTAAGACAAATGAGTTTTGTCATCCCCACAGAAGGCTCCCTTTTTGTCAGAGACCCAGAGGCTGCGGCCACGATGAATTGTGACATAGCCTAATTCCTTTGGAATTGCAGTACAGTCGATAAAGGAGCCAACAGTCTGGCAATGACCTCCAGGATAGTGTTATTGACCTATTTTGCATACACACTGGGTGCGGGAACGGACAGGCGCTTTATTTGTGCTGTTATTTATTGGCCTGCAACATGACTGTAATGCCTGTCCAGGGACTCAGTTGGAGTGCAGTTATAGATTATCATGATTGCTAGTTATTAGTGTGTGTTTGCATGTGGGGTTCACGGCGCACGCACACATGTACGGAGGGGGATGAGGGAGATTATTCCGAGGCTTTCTCTTTGAATAAAGAAGACAGGGGCAGTCTTGTAGAAATTGTTATTGAAATAGTTTAATGCCAGTCCACCCCAACTTCAAGGACAAAACCAGCACTGCAGCAGATGACAGCTAATACATTAATATTATGTGTTATATTTCGGAAGAGCTAGGCAGGACTGAAATCTTGTCACACACATCCCTTTACTTTTCTCTCCATGTCCCTAACAGAGACAAAAGAAGGATGTAGAACCATTTCTTCAGCTACATGTCACAGTGCCAGACACTTAAGCCATGCACTTGTTGTCTGTGGCACTGGGATGAACCCTTTCCTCTTGTTTTGTTTAAAAAAAAAAAAAGAAAGAAAAAAAAGGAACAAAAAGACAAGG
>VUQJ01015912.1:4514-17263 GCA_015108635.1 Andinoacara biseriatus | reverse complement strand
TCACAGCCAAAGTGACAGAGATGATCTGCTTTCACAGATAGCATATGGAGCAAAAAAAAAATGTGAAGCGGACCTTTTAGAGCAGTCTGACGGCTGAGCTTTGGTCTCACAGGGATTATTTGTATATGCACTTACTTCATTAATTGAAAGTTTGGCAATGTTTAATATAAGCATCCACCAATGGAAGAAAAAAAGGAAGAGGCACAATAGGTCCTCTTTAAAAATGTGTGAATTTGCTAGTTATCATTAGCTCTTTTTATATCCAATTTGATGGATTATTCTTCTTTTAGCAGAAATGAAAATTTTAATAGGAATGTATTCCGGTCATTTCTAGATTCATATTTTTATTCTTGGATTAAAAACTAGAGTAAGGAAGTCCAATTCTTTCACAAAGTTTTACATATGGTACTGATCAATATTTTCTCTACATTTTACCTGGAATCAAGTAAAGGTTTATGTTTGTATCAGACTTAAAATGCAATAAATATTTTAGGTAGTGCGAAAGTAAAAAATGTCAGTTTAATGAAATTCTTTACGCATTTTATTTTAGGGATAATGCAGGTAAATACAGCTACAGTGTATGTAGCTAATGTAAAATAGCTTATATAACAAAATGTATCTAAATTCTGAATAAAGCCACATTTTCCAGGAAATTAAATGAAAAAAGGTCAGTTTGATTTTGCTTTGTATGTTGACACTTACTGGAGACTGGAGAAACATCCCAAGGTCCAAGCCAGTTATATATGCTGCAGCGGATTCTGTACTCATTAATACTGAAAAAGATGGATCTCGCAAACACTGAAAAGGCTAAGAAGTTCATCTCCATATCTAATTAAAAAGTTCTCTTTAAGATATTTTAGTAGCAAACCCCTCTCTGTTCTCGTCCTACCATGCTCAGTCCTCTGCTCTGGAGGCATCAAACAATTATAAAGCTGACTAATAAAATACTGATTTCACTTACAGTTTCAGCCAGAAATAACCAATCACAGCAGCAGACCGTGTCACAGATATGCAGTGGCTACATAACAGCCTCCGACACTGCTGAGAACTGTGTTTTACTTAAACTTCCTTTAATCAGCTTTTCCGTAGTTTTATGTGATTAATACACAGCAGGATTCAGTTTGACATCCAGGTGCATGCTTTTAGAACATCTCCAATATCAATTAAATCGCTTTAACAAGATTGGAAACATTACAGAAAAGCACAGCGTTGGTGCAGTTAGTGAAACACAGAGTCATTTAAACCATCTATGCGTGCATGCAGCTGACTTGAATTTGAGAGAACTGCTCAGCTATGCACGTGAAATAACAAGAGAACCCACCTGGTGCTACGGAGATGGAGGCTGGTTTTCTTCACCAACATATTTATTGAAAAACATCACGTGGAAAAGCATCTTCTTGACAGAAAATCTGAAAAAACATGAAAAAAATACAAGCTTAGATATTTTTTATTGTAAACAATGCTAAATGGATTTAAATGAATGTTTCCACCAACAAAGATTATATGATACGAGCTTCTGTGCTTAGCGGGCTTTGGTAGTAATCAACAGCATTTGCAGTACAGTGCAGCCAAGTGCTAAGTGTTTTATTGTTTAACGTATTATCCTTTTCATGTTATCCTAAAATGCACATTACCATAATGTTTGAGACAGCTGGTAGTGCCACTGTGAAATCAATTTGCAATGGCTAACATTAAATGCTTATGCTAATGTAATGCACCATCCTAATATTTCAGTGTATATCTTGTCATCAACGTATAATGTTAATGTTTTAAATAAATGATCGGCCACTACGTCAGTGTTTTAAATTGACTTTTGGTTTTCGACTGAAACTTTGTTTTGCGGTTGGACATGGAGTTGCACATGGATGAGACATCTGCCCGGATACCATCAACCAGCTCCTTCCTGCTGGCTGGAGTAACGGTGTCACAGCCGGCTTTTCTCTGAGGGCTAAATTGGCTATCTGTCTCCTTCTGTTTAGCATTTCTGGATGATTTACTTGCCATCTTTTGAGGCTGAGTTTACCAGACAGTACCAGCTCTACCAGGTTTAAATCATCTTTTTAAAAATTTAATTATGGAGGTAAATATAGGACACAAGAGTGTGTGTGTGTGTGTGTGTGTGTGTGTGTGTACATCTTTGTTATATTAATTAAGATTTTTTTAAATAAAAAAGGAGGGAGAAAAAAATCCATTCATCATCTCAATGTTAAGGCTCTTTATAACAGGATCCACTTGTCATTGAGCCAAATCGCACGGCTCTGATATCAGAGCAAATTTCCAGGTTTTCAAAACAGCTATCTTAACTGATCCATCCTCAGTCTTCCTTTTGAATAGCTGCTGCCAGCATTGACCCAAAGAGATTAATGAAAGCTGAAAACACACTTAATCTATAAGCTAGTGAGTGGGCAGGTGCTCATTAGTTCCCATGGGTGAGAGGTCGTGCAAAGCTGCCAGCCTATAAAAGAAAATACTGTCAGGCTGTTTTCACAGTAAAACATTCAAAGATTCAAACATTCAAAGCGCTCACCTGTTAGAGTATAATAATTGAATCAGAAAATCAGGAAGAATTGAAATAAGATGTAAGAATTAGTGGCCAGATGGGTCACTAGATGGACCCAAGTGTTGCACAAAGTGTGGCTCTATGAATAATCAAGAGGCAATTCATTAAATACAGCTGAAATAATTAGTGATGCCTTAAATGCATGGGTTGTTTTTCTGACACTATTACATACTTGCATCTACTATCAGGCCACATATGATCACTTTGCTTGTTAGCCTTTCAGAGCACAGTATAAAGAATAAATACAAATTATGGTTGTGCAATTTAGGATGTTTCTTAACAATCTAAAGCTTCTTTCAACTGTTCTCTTATTCACGAAGGCACCACATATTCCATCCATCCATCCATTCTCTTCCGCTTATCCTGTTTAGGGTCGCCGGGGGGCTGACATAGGGCGACAAACATTCATACCTATGGGCAATTTAAAGTGACCAATTAACCTAACCCTGTATAAGACTGCTCAAGCCCCCAGAGGGGAAGAGCAACGGCCTCGGCCTCACTGCAGAAGTTCATTCTGAGCAGAGACTTTTAATGTGATCCCGGGACAACTTCCTGTTGTGGCCACTCCCTACGCCTGCCTGGGTTCCAGCGAGTGAATATGTGTGTGCATTTGTGTGTATGTGTCTAACTACTTGGATCTATATCTACTCACTGACAACATTTGAGTAACTGTGTAAGCGAGAACTTCCCTTGGGGAGACAAAAGCTTGTTATAAAATCTCTCTCATCTCACTAAATTTTGTCTTTCCCTCTTATGCCCTAAAACAATACAAAGCCCTTGAGAGCTGCAGCTGAAAGAAAGAGCAACTGAGTTGCAGCAGACCCAAGGATGGAGGGAGAAAGCTGAACACAGCAGCAGCCACCATCTCTGTGCCAATCAAAGCAATTCAAAGAAAAACATGACCGCACCAGAGATCAGCGCTGTCACTTGACAACTGGACGAAGAAATGAATGACTGACATAAATGACACCCTTTGGGCCAATCACTGTGTAACTGAAAATGTGGAAACACATAGATGAGATACAAAATTTCCTCAAGGTTCGAGCTGAAGAAACTGAGCAAGATATTAGGTGTGACGCCCCTTTGCTGAAAGCTGGAGCCATAATTGACCACCACCACCCTCAGAACCGGGACAGCATCTGAGCCACATGAAAACCTTTGGAAAACCTTATCTTCATGTGTTGAGCACAAATAACCACAGGAAAACAAAAAACGCACTCAGGCACTCACAGAAGACTCAAATAGTCCGGCTCTGTCATAACTTGTGTTTTAGGTACATATTTCTTCAAATCGAATAAGCAACACAGCATCTTATCAAATTAAAACTCAGCCGCCTCTTAGCTTCTCATTGATGCATGTTCACACTGACATTAACTGAGCGCAATGAAATAGAAGCTGCACGCGCCTGTCTCCACAGAAAATAACATTCCAAATACAGCTACACAAAAGCACCAAGGTTCTTCACTAATCACCAATGTGTGTGTGTGTGTGTGTGCGCACGCGCGTGTGCAAGCACACCGACGAGAAGAGAAAGAAATTGTTACCGTTATACTTGTTAAAGGTGGGTTGACACCAACTATTGTAGGAAAAATCAGTAAAACAATGCATATGGAATTATGCACTTATAAAAACGCTAAACCAAATTTTTTCCAGTTTTAGGTTCATCAAAATAGCAGCTGTTTTACTGATGACAGCGTTACACACTGTTGGTAATACTGTAAGCAGCTTCATGTGGTCACCTGTCATCTCCTGGAATGGTTTTCAGTGAACAGGTGAGCCATGTTAAAGATTAATTAGTGTCCTTTGTTGCCTTCTCAATGCATCTGAAAACGTTAGGTTGGATCAAAAACACATCTCCACACTCTGTAAGGGCTCTTTGAGCAAGAAGCAGAGTGACTCAGTGCTGCAATCCACCTGATTGCAGCACTGAGAGGAGCTGAAACACAGTTTAAGAAAAGCACTCGTGAAGATGTCAGAAGAAGTAGGAACTGTTGGAAAAGGCCTCCTGAACTTTCCTGGGACAACCCGAGAGGGTTAAAGGGTGAAACAACTCTCCTTGGAAGGCTCTAAATCAACATAAATACAAACCTTCTTTGTATATACACTATGTGGACTTTCTTCATTTCATATGCATCACAAGCTGGTCAATAAGAAACAACAGCTGCAGTAAAAACAAAATTGGCAAACTAGGATTAATGAAGTTTAGAAAACAGTTTCCTCACAGATTTTATACTTGGGTAGCTGCCCAGGTATGCCAATGGTTGCCAGAGTATATTTGGCAACCCCTGTTAGCATTTTCTTTTCTTTCCTTCAAAGAGAACAAAGCCATGCGCAATCTGTTACAGTGTTTCCCTTAAACCGATTTACATGAGTTAAGCTGGAGGTTTACAATGTTGTTACACGTAACGGCCCGGCATGAGGGAAAAGACACGTAAGCTGCTACAAAACTACCGACACCTGTTCTACACATTTTACACTCTTTTCCTGCAGTGAAGAACACAAATCTGAGCTCACTAATGTAATCCGTGTTAAGGCTGCGCAATTATGGCAAAATGAAATAATCAGTTATTCTGGTCAATATTGTCATTTCAATTATTTTTTAAAAATTACTTATAAACTTAAACATTGAAGAGTTAAAAACTTAAAAATCTTGTTGACCGAAGACTTTTTTAAAATCATCCTGGACGGAGCTGAACTGAACAGAGAGTGAGTTTGAGCTTTCAGTGAGGAGCAAACGCTTGCTGCTGTAGAAAACAGGAAGCATTTATAGAGCGTACAACATTCAACAGCTTTGTAGTGAAAATGTACACTAAATTATAAAGGATGGCTTTCCAACTACAGACCTCCCCGGAGAATGATCAGGATTTTAAGTCTTCTGTAGTATTACAGTTATTTACTGGTGACTGTGAGCACACCCAGGAGTACGCTGCAAACAAGAGCTGCTAATAACTAATTTTGGATATATTTTTTTAGTGGTCCCAATAAGCTCCAGCTGGTCATATTATAATGAGAAGATCATTAAAACCACTAAAACCATTTAGTGGTTTTGTGTTCTCAGAGAAGACTGGCTAGTTTATCCCGGCAGAATTATTATTATTATTTCAGAGGAACACTGATCTAAAAGCTCAAGTTGTCACTTTTTTGTCATTTTCTTGTCTGAAACACATTGACCTCAAGTTTGTCCGTCTAAATATTTGTTAGATGTTAGATTCAACTCATTGTCATTGTGCACACAAGGCACACAACGTAATGATCGTTCCAGATCTCTCATCCAGAGACGAGTATCTGCGGTCATGCAGCCAGAGACCAGCGCTTCCGTTAGGCAATGTGGTTTAAGTGCCTTGCCCAAGGACACAACGCAGCGCAGGGATGGGGGCTCAAACCGGCAGCCCTCCGGCTGCAAGGCAGTTCCTACTATGGCTGGGCCATATCATATCATTCACAATAACACCGGTGAAAAAAATCTTGCCCGGGATAATAAATTATATTATGATGTGCTAATTTCATGGCGTAAATACGTCACCCCACCACGCAGCGGATTATGCTCACGTGGGTCATGCATCCAAAACTGGGTCGATAAAAACATAATATTTATTAAAGACTTTTTTGACAATGAAGGTCAATTATTGTCCTATGAAATGTTTCTCCAGAAAAAAGGATTTCCTATCAAACCCAGAGTATAAATCTGTAGTCAACTCTGTTCCTAATGGTTTAATTGAATTAATGAAAGGATATGATAAACAGTGTGAAACTTTCATCCCTCAATATTCACTCTACCTAAATGGAAATTAACTTTTAAGCTATATATGTTCCAATAAAAATATTAGGAAATTCTTTTATAGCAAAAGAAAATTAACACCACAGTGTAAGGCCCTTTGGAATTCTCAATTTACAGGAATAAATTGGCGCAAAGCATGGCTTGTTCCCTTTAAATTCTTGCTATCTAAGAGCTACATCTTAAACTGTTGCACAATTTCTATCCAACAAATACATATATTTCTAGATTTTCAGATGCTGCTGATAAATGCACCTTCTGTAAAGCTGAACCTGAGAGTATTGTTCACCTATTTTATAAATGCTCTTTGTGTGTTTCTTTCTGGAAAGAGTTGGAGAGGTTTTTGTTTAACAAAGCAGCAATTGATTGTCAATTGGAGGAGAAAAGCATTATTTTTGGATTCCTTTCTAAAAATAATGAACATAATATGGTCAATTTATTTATCGTGTTGGGCAAATTTCACATTCATAAAGCAAGGATGTCAAAAACAACCCCATTATTTATGTTATTTTTAATCGAAATCGATTTTTACTCGAACACTACTTTAGTTCGCTAAAATATGTCAAAGAAAACAAGAAATGCTTATCAGCGCGTCAGTTTTATTTGAAATACCTTGAATGAAAATGTCTGCCTCTTGAAATTTTTATTTCTTTTTTTTCTTTTTTTTCTTTTATTTATTTATTTTTGAATTATCTTTGTTCTGTTTACATGTTCATTTCCAGTTTTAAGGAATTCTGCTGTTCGAAATGCTATAATCCATTTGTGTTTTACTGTTCTATGACTGGCAAAATAAAGATTTGTAAAAAAAAAAAAAAAAAATCACGTGGGTCATGCAGTGTTGCCAACTTTGTGATTATGATGCAAGATTTAGCGGCTTTTCAGACCCCCCCCCAGCGCCTTTTTTTTTGTTGTTGTTGTTGTTGCAAAAAGTGACTAGCGACAAATGTAGCTAGTTTTTCCAGTGATGTCAGAGAGTTCTGGAAACGTGAAATCCTCCACTGTCGCCGTGTTTTGTGTCTTCATACTGCGTCCGTTCTTACGCTTTGGCGTCCCCCGGACCCCCAAGAATGCCTGGCTGTTTGGGTTGTGCTGTAAGTCACATGACCTTAATAACGGAAGTGAGTCTTTTTCAAGTGTTTGTGATGCTGCCGGCGGACACGTAGATGTTGAGCAAGTGGACCTGTTGCTGTGATACGTCGGTGCATATGTCTGTGAATTTACTGAGCTAGCGAGAAACTTTCTGACTGAAGGATGGAATTTTGTTCATTTAGTCTGTTTACATGTTTTTTTTGCACAGAGTACTGGCTGTACAGGAGTACACACAGGAGGAAGTACTTTGGTGAAGTCTGCTTCACTGCAGACCGGTCTTTAAAGAATAAGTCAGCCTTTTGCTGTTTTTGTTCAATATCTTTTCTGTTTAAATTTTAATATGAGTGTTTTGTTATGGTGGAACAAAGCATTAATTTATTTGAGAAGCATTATCATTTAAATATGCCAGTAGTTTGATTTTGAGCAATTTCTCATGTACATCTACAGCTGAATGTTTAAAAAAAAGTGCCCGTGTGACTCAGAAGTGCCTTTTTGTTTATACCTTTTGGGAAGAAAAAATATATCATATATATCACCATTCAGCTAAAAAATATCATGATATAAATTTTTGGTCCACCCCTAGTGCCTACCCACTGCGCCACTTTCACTTGTTGCAGGGAAATTCTAAATCTTCATTTAACACATTAGAAAAGCTTAAACAAAATCAAACAGTATTTGCATGGTCCATGTCGAAGCTTAACTCCCCACTACATTTGTGCTATACAAGCACATCGCGGGACCTCAGAGGACTGGGGCAATGGCTGCCTCCAAACATTATATAACCAAACTCAGACACACTCAGCAACTCTTATGCTGAGGTTGAATGGATGAGGGTGAGGGGTGGATGGGCAGTGGGTCATTTCCTCCTCACCCACCCTGCCTCCATCCCACGCTTGCTGCACATTAACCCTGAACCTCAGAAAAGGACGCTGGCCTTGCAGCGGAGGAGGAAGAACGAGGATGCCAAAAAGAGGACACCTGTAGCTGCTGGCAGGGATTAAAGCTTTGTGTGTGTGCACATGCTTAAATTTACATGGCCTTCCTTTGCTTTGTAATTCCTTCCTTCCATCCATTCATTTTCATTCCCTTACAAGGACTAAGAACGGCAATATTCTTGAAAAAACTCTTTATACAAATAAATCCTCCCAGCTGCCTTGCACTCACGAAACATATATGAAGGGCACCCTTGAAAGGATTTATTAAACTGTGGCACTGAGGTGCAGCTACAGCTGAGGGGAAACTAATAAAAAACCACCAGCTACCAAATTCATAACTGAAAGAACTCAAGACTGCTTCCTATGTAATTGCACGTAGGTCTGGATTTTGCACTCCAGAGAAATATTGTTTTTTTCCATTTCATATTAATTTTTGTTTCACACGCAGCTATCGTTCTGACAGTGTTTTTTTTAAGAATATAAATGAGTAAAATGTGGGTAAAATGTCCCTTTAATTCTACAATACACTGACAGATGAAATGTCTGCAGTGAGTCTGCTGTGCAGATGCTTGATGCTGGAATAAATCTTACATGTATGGACACAGCGCTTGATTTTTTGGCCGTTTGATTCCTATAGTCTTTCAGACCTTCACCGCGCCCTTTGAATGAGCATGCAGTCAATCCTGCAAATTTATGTGTATGGACATCAGATACACGAGCCACAAGAACTGATGAGATAAAACAGAGAAACACAGATCAAGCAGCTGGTGAATGGCGTCTTATCAGTCTTAATTCGTTCACTATAACTCTACAAATGTTTCTATAACTCACCCAGTTGGATTACTTTAAAGCTTAAAGTTAGAGATGTGGCTGCTCTGACTGACGGGTGTCCCAACACGGGCGAGCTGTAGCCAGCGGCTTCTGGTAGGCATCACCTCTGACCAATCTGATTCACTGAAGCAGGTATCTTTGTCTGTGTGGTGCACCCATGCAGTCTCTGAGTGCAGCCTCCTAATCTACCAGCATTGAATTTTGAGCTGTGAAAATACATCCATACAATCCATGGTATGTATTTATTTGTTTATACTTCACAAAGATATGAATCACTGATTATGTCGAGGCTGGTGTTGCATTGCACGTAAAAGAATAATTTTGCTCAGGGAAGTGGATTACACTGACAGGTGAACTATCCCCGGTTCAATCCTGGCAGGAGACACAAATCCCTTTGGGGTTGCATCAGGAAGGGCATCTGGGTTTAAATAAATAAATAAATAATCTGCCAAATGTGGAGCGACCCACTGGGGTGACCTCTTGTGAATAATGGAGCAGCCAAAAGCAGTTTGAACTATTTTTTTTTTTCAAAGTAAGGCAAATGACTTATTAATTTAACAGTAATAAGTCGTTACTTGGTATCAATAAATAGCTCAAGTCATGGTATCTGTATCCCAAAGTGTCTCTTTTAGCTTTGGATAGAAAATAAGTCAGAAATCCCACCTTTGACTGACCCACATATATAGCAAATGATCATGGAAGTATAGAGGGCAATCATACCAACAATAAAGGCCACTGTAATTAACCACACACACACACATTACAGAGACTCCTGCAGACTACTGGTAATACGGTAATACCAATATGTCCATCCCAGTGCATGATGGCACAAACACACATGCCAGACCGCTCCCTGTAAGAGCAGCTATAGGCTGGGAGCCACATTTCATATATAACCGCACTATGACACGTGCATGACTCTCGCGCCTCCAGCAGCTTATCGGGCAAACTTTGGCACGCTTAAGCGCACACGGACAGCCAGACGTCTGTGGACGTGTTACAGCACGCACACACACACACAAACACACACACACACACACGCTACATAGTTGTCACATCTTTGCCCCTTTCCTCATTCACCTCTCACTGCAGAATGCAGAGTAACTGGTTCCTACACTGCTTTTGCACAATGTATTGACAGTAAAAGGAAGCCGTGCGGGTCAACCTGGGAACGTCAGGGAGCTGCAGAGTACCGGCCCGATAACGACCCGTTACCCCATAGGTGAAGTACAGTAGGCATTACGCAGGCCAGCGCTGCGCCGGGGTTGACGTGAGGACAGCGCTCACCTTGCGCCGGCGTCCCCGAGGAAAAGCTTTCCCCCTGTTTTCGCTAGAAGTGCGTTAAACTGTCACTCCCAACAGCGCTCGACTACTCATATAAAAGCGGCTTCCGGTAGCGTCAACATGAAGCCTTTAAACGGCAGAGTTATCACGTGAAAAAAAACAAGCTGAACAAACACGTAAAACATAAAAAGCTGCTTTACCGACTGGAGCCGGCGTCAGCTAATGCCTCTCCCTCCGGTGTTAGCCTCCTCTATCAGTCCGCTTTAAGGTGCCTGGAGACTCCGCAGCCCGATACTGCCAAAGTCATGGCCACGGTGTGTACAGGGAACTCCACAGCGTTTACTAGTTCTCTATGCTCGGACCTCCCCCATGCCTGTACTGTACGTGTGAATGCGGGTCAGGAGCGGCGGCGTGGAGCCTACGAGGACGGCTCAACGCCCGGCTCCGCAGCACCCTCTACCGTCTACATGTGAGCATCCGTCGTGGAGGGTTATATAATGCAGAGAATCTGGAAAATTAAACAGGATTTTCTTAATTAACAAAACATAGCGGGTGGTTATCTGCGACCATAAAAAATCACGTTATTCTCTAAATATGCTCAAATAGTAGTTTTAATCTATTTTCATTTTTACTGGTATCCGGAAATATAGCTGAGTCATACCATTAAAAAAAGTCAAGCTCACCTCCCTAACATTTACAGGGAAAAACGAGGCGTACATTTTGTTTATAGTGGCTGAAGAGACAATTTATGTGTACCTATAGCGTGGAGTCAAAATCAAATTATTCATATTGATTTTGAATAATGCAGGAATCTCAGAGAAGGAAATCACTAAATCACTGCGTGAGCTTTATGCAGGCGTAGCCACACAGAAGATAAACATGTTTATGGTGTTATAAAAAGAAAAGATGATTCAAAACTTACAAAACAGAGCTGAACATACAGCTCATTTATAATCACAGAGAGCTCACGAACGTTCAAATGCAGAGCCTTCTTCCTGTGAGCACTAAGACAGATACAGAAGGGAACTTGACAGAATATATGATTTTCATTTACCTTAAAGGAAGCAGTAAAACCTTTAAATCTAAGAGTAAATTAATATTTGAAGTCATTTCTGTATGAACACAGACGGTCTCTTGAAATTACCCTTTAAAATCTGCTAGATGTGCTGCGAATATGTACCCTCTTGATCCTTGGAAAAAGTAGAGTTATTTTGAGGTCTAATAATCAGCCCTGGGTTCATTTGTGTGGACTGTATTTATATGGACAGCAAGTGACTGTATTAGAGTGTACCAGCAATGCATCTTGAACTACTTGAAGACAAAAGAGAACCAAGGATTCATCTCCGATAGCTGGCGTGGCCCTCGGCAGCTGAAATCACAGGTTTAAGAATACTATTGATTCAAGTCTTTAATTAATCAGTTTGGAGACTGATAATCAAGTGCTCTGATTGACAGATGTGAGAACACAGGCCACTGTGGCTCATCACTGCTGGCTTCACCTCTGCTACCTGGAGTTACTGAAGTAGACTGCATTTTTCCTGTTAGTGCCTTGTGGCACCTTTTTAATAGAAACATTAAACTGTTAGCATTAAACAATTATTGAGCCCAGTACCAGTTTCAATCTTCTTGCAAAAATTAATGCAAATATTTTCTAATCGTTATTGAGTAATAATATTGGGGGCCGGTTATCAATCAGGGAAGTGTCTTTATTGGATTTGGGAATTAATGTTGTTAATCCTTGACTCATGGTTGGAGGGAGTTTCCAAACAGACCTCAAGGAGAAAGGGAGCCAAAGATTTATAAAATTCTGAAACTAATCAGTGCAGGTGACTTATTATTTTTTTAGCTGACTGATTGCATCTATAACCTCCTCAAGATCATCACACAGCTGATCTTCAGTGATGGTTTATCTGTTCAAGAGTTCAGAAAGGCATCGGCCGAACTCTGGCAATATTTTTGAACTGTATAGCTCTGAATAAAATCGACTGCTGTATCTGGATATTACCTTATGATCATCTGTAAGCATCCCATTCACGTTTAGCTTATTGAGACTGTTAATCTTGAAGTGATGTTTTTCCAAATTGAAAAAGTAGTGAGAATTTTGTTCTCCTTCCTCCAGCCATCTCGATCTGACAAAAGGCACCTTTAGCTTTCTGATTATACAGTTCATCTAATTTAGTTTGCAGGTGATCTTTGACATCTTTTTTGGCTGTAGACCAAAAGTGAGAAATCAAGGTCGGGGAAGGGGGGGGGGGGGGGGGGCCCTTTTGGGGGT
>VUQJ01015905.1:36129-51258 GCA_015108635.1 Andinoacara biseriatus | reverse complement strand
TTCTCATGTTATTCAATCTAGAATGCTGAGGAAGTTTGATTAATTGTACACCAAGTAGCCCATTAGCTCACCTTTTTGGAAGAAAACATGTGTAATGATTGTTCTGCACAGGGGGCAAGGGGTATTAGTGGGGCTGTTCTTAGCCAGTGTCCTAAGACAGGGCTCACAGAAGATGTGATTACATGGGTGGCACATGTAAGGACTGAAGTATACATCCAAGCATACAGCACAGATGTAACCCTCTCTGTCCCCTGTAGTCAGGGCCTCATCGTCCTCACTGCTGCTGCTGGATGGGTTTCCTGTCGAACTCTGGGAGATGACAAGAGGCAGAAGTGAAAAACACTTTTAAACTGTGAAACATATCTATCTTTTCTCACATGACTACAAACCTCCTTAAACAGATAAACGTTTATGTGCGTGTATATTTAAATCTCTAATATTAAAATTGTAAAACCTATTTTTGCAGTGTTTTGGCTACAGGGGTGACAGTTATATTAGTATCTTGCTAGCATTGGATAACAGCAATAAGAGAGAGCAATCCAGAGATCTGACCCTTCACATATGAGATGTTAAGCATATATTATCACTACAAGATGCTACCAGTTGGCACTAAATATAAGTGAAAATGTCTTCTTTCACAGTTCTCTTCTATTTAAAATTCTGTTCTCTTTTCAGCCTATTTGATGAATGTAACCCTCTTTGACCCCCACCCAAACAGCATAATATGTGTGAGGACATGAGGGTGCCAGGTGTCAAGGGAAATGTCTGCCTACCTACATTTTCTTACATCTTACTGTAAAGTATAAACATTGTTTGTTAGAGAGAGCAGTCTGACCCTGGCATTATTCTAAACTCCTTTAACTTCACAGAAAACAGACTGCAATGCATCTCAGGACACTTTAAATCAATTGTGATTTTTCAGTTTTTCATGAGCCGTCATAAACAATTCTACTGGATAAAAACAGGCAGTTTTTCATTATGCAGCACATCTGGCCAACTGCAACAGCAGTTAATTTACCCTCCAAATTCCAATTTACAGCTACAACTCATATAACACCATGTAACAAAGATAATTTTGAGAAGAGTAGTTAGGGCTCTCTGAGTCACCCACCTCCTCCTTGAGCATGTGTTGTGTTGGCAGACCACTGGGAAATGAACCGTCACTGTTTAAAAAGAATCCTGGGGCATTTCCAGAGTAATTACAATTTCCTCACCCTAGGGGAGCTCCAGAGACTTCCCCGTCACATCAGCCCTGCCTCCCAAGGCGTGTCATTAACACAGAGGAGAGAACACAGAGCATGCGATGCCTAAGTAATCATGGACACTGAGGCTCTCCTGGCAACATGTATTGTAACATGCCAGCTTTGTCTAGGTTACAGTCATATACTGGTGCATAAATATATAAGAATTATCACACACCCAAAGTTTACACCAAAAAAAAAAAAAATCATATTTATAGATAAAACCTATAACTAAGTGGAGCTTGATTTGATAGGGCTGCTGCGCCACAAAAACCATTACAAAATGTGTTTCTGCAGAACCAAACTAAAATCACATTTTAGCTTTTGTCCAGCAGATAGAAACAAGCCAACACTAAATATCTCTCCATCACTGAGGATGAAATTACATCCCGTGGTTTGTTATTAAACAATGACACCTGCTCTATTTTTGTTTTACTGTATATTCTGTGTAAAAAGTACCACATGACACTGTACTGAGATACAAATTTAAACAAGCTAGTAGGGAGGAAAAAAATATACTTTGTCCACAAGCCAAGAATGCAGTCACATGAATGCGATAATGTAAGACAATTTAAAAGGGGGATAAAGAAGCAAAACATTGTGTATTATACAAAATATTGTTAAAAACCCATTGCCAGAATCCAAAATCTAAACCTGGCTGCGTGACCAGAGTTTGGATCCAGAAAAAATTTATTTAAAAAGCTAGATCAGTGTGCTTCAGTGATGCCCAAAGCTTAACGGCAGTAATGTTGTGCTGGAACTAATATTCTCCCAATTGAGAATAAGTGTAACTGTGTCAGTATAAATTTTGGCAGAGCAAAGAAAAGACTGTAAACAAGGACTGATCATGAGAAATGAGCAAGCAAGCTCATTTAGTTTGCACTGGGTAAATAAAATAATTAGTTAAAAGAATATTGAACCAAGAAAACACGTGAAATTTATTTCTCTGAAAGTTAGCCAAGAAGATCAATCTCACTCAGGGATGCGTTAGGTATGGAGCTGGAGCAAGGAGTCGATTAGCTTAGCTTAGCATGGCAGCAGGAGGATGAAGCTAGCCTGGCTTCCTCCAAAGTTAAAATATATATTTATTATATATATGTCACTGTAGATTCATGTGAAAAAGAAAGTACACCCTCTTTCAAGTCTAAGGTTTTATGAATCAGGACATAAAAAAAATTATCTGGTTCTTACCAAGTTCTAAAATCAGATAAATGCAACCTCAGATGAACAACAACACATATTAAATTGTTTCATTATTTATTTAACAAAACTAAACTGCAATGGAGATGTGGTGTGTAAAAAATTAGGTACACCAGCAGCATGTAGAACCACTTTGAGCAGCAATAACTTGAAGAAATGGTTTTGCATATGACTTCACATCGTTCTGCAATTTGGTCCAATCTTTTTCATAGTGTTGCTTCAGTTCATTTAGGTTTGCAGGCATTCATTTTGGCAAAACTCTCAAGGTCTCAGCATAGCATTTCATTTGGGTTGAGTCGGGACTTTGGGGCCATTTCAGCACCTTCATTCTTTTACTTTTTCAACCATTGTGTTGCAGATTTGCTGGTTTGCTTGGGATCATTGTCCTGTTGCAGGACCCAATTTTGGCCATGCTTTAGCTTTGTCCAGATCCTGTGGCTGCAAAAAACAAACAAACCCAGAAGCGCCCCCCCCCCATCATCATGCTTGACATTTGGTATGAGGTATTTGTCCCGCTGTGTTTGATGTTGATCAAACGTACTGTTGTACAGTGTACTGTGACCAAATAGCTCCACTTTGGTGTGGTCTGTCCAAAGGACATTGTTCCAGAGGTCTTGGTGGTGGTTGTCATATGTCATATGTTGTTCCCTCGAGGTTGTATTTACAGAATTTGATGACCTGCTAAGTTGATTTTTCTTTTACTATGTCCTGATAAGTAAAACCCAAAAAAATAAAAGAGGGTGTCCTTTCTTTTTCACATGACACCATATCTGCTATAGCCAAAAAAATTATGGCATGTATCTGTGGTTGTACACTTACACACCAAGTCCAATGAGTAACTGGAAGAATATCTTAACTAAAAACACTGTAATCTGTAGGAGAACACAGGATTAGGAAATTGATATGATGGTGTCAAAGCAACTAATTTGACTTTTGGTAATCGAACAGTCAGATTAATTGCAGTCTGCCAAATGTGACTGCAGCTCTGCAGCAGCCAATCAAAATGGAATCTGCTCTTTTGTCTGGTCGGTTTTGAAGGGCTCTCTGGCCAAGCCTCATCATGCAACTAATTCAGATGTAACCCCACTTTAAACCATGCACACAATGGCTATTGAAATGAGCTGGTTGCTGATATAGCTGTCGAGAGCCAGAGTCTAGATGAAACAAACAGACACACACGTACAAGTCACACACTGTAATATAAAGTGATGTGAAAAAATACAGTAAAAAGTAGATGCAGCACAGCAAAATTTAGGCCTAATTTTAGGCCTAATTTTTTTTATACCACACGCTTATTTATTTATTTAGTATTTAGTATTTATGCCTGCCATCTTGAACTATAAATAGATTTTTAAGTGGATCCATCCATCCATTTTCTTAAGCCTGAAGTGCCTGAATATTAATCTGAGGACATCACTTAAAAAAATTGGATTTTGCTGTGTCCTTATTCTTTAAAGTTCATAAAGACTACATATATATTAAAAAAAAAACTTTCTGGTTCTTCTTGTGGCAGTACTTAAATCTCTGTGATGTCAGTATACAGTGTCCTACAATGTCATTCACCTGTCGGCTCTCTTGCTGTTGACTTTGTCTCCATTTCTCCCTTCTCCTCTGTCTCCGTCGCAGAGTTTTAATCCTGTTCTTCTCCCTTTTACTCATCCTCCTCTCCCCACAAGAAACACAAGGCTGCGCCACTGCTGAGGTCATGCTTTGACTCGCCCCCCTTATCACTCCGCTGCCTCCTTCGTCGCCATCTTCCACATTGTCCTCGTCCCCCTCATCCTCCTCTTCCCCTCCTAGCTCTGAGAAGGTGAAAGCTCGTCCAGTGGCTGACCCTGTTCTCACCTCCACCCAGAATGGATCTGGCTCTCTGAGTGAACTCAGTGAGTAGCGGTGCAAGTCTCCTGCAGCTGGTCTGGATGAAGGTGACTGGGGTATGGATCTGGTATGAGCAGCAGGCCGAGGGGACGGAGCGTTTAAATTGGAAGTGCTGCAGCCAGTGCCCTGGGGTCGAGACCATGTGTGTCCTCTGTGTAAATAGTTTGATCCTTCTCCAGCTTCCAAAATGTTGTTTAACTGAAGATCAAAATTATTACTTGATGAACTTTCTCTTCTCTGTCTGTGTTGTTCTTCATCTTTATATGTTTCATCTCTTTCCATCATTCTTCTTTCCATTTGTTTCCCTCTTTCTCTGACTGCTGAATCTTCAGCACTTAGTCTCTCTTCATCCCGGTCTTGGTTTTGCTGTCTCCCACTTTCTTTGTTGTCCTCACTGCAGGTCTTTTTGTGTGCTTTTCTCCCTGATAGTGCAGGTCTCAACAGCACGTTACTTGACCTTCCCTCGCCTGCCGGATCTACACTCCTTTGCCTAGATCTCTCCACCTTTGGTGTGTGAGTCTCATTAGTACTGGTTTCCTCACTGGTGTCCTCAGTTTCACTTTCTCCAACTCTGTTCGAGCCATTTACACTAGAAGCTCCCACATGGGAGCTCATCATGGCTCTTTCAAAGCACCTCACCCACCAGTGGAAGACATCTGAAGCAACTTCAGCCAGCTAGCCTGGTTTTTTCCCTGTCATCCTTTCCCTGGTCTTCTTTCCCACTTCTTCTGGATGTATAGATTGAAGCTCTTTATTAAGAGCTACAGGGACTGTTCCAGTTCAGAGGTGGTGAGCAGTGCTGCTCTCTATCCTGCCCCTGTGAGCCCACTGGGGCATTCCACACTGACAAAGACAAAGTCCCCGTGGTGAGCCCCATGGCATTAGGTGCACTGTTCACGGCCTCACTATTGTCCTATGTGACCTATAGAAAACACACCACTATGCAACCACTGGACTCACAAAAATGAGGTGAAATAGCCAGAGCCACCTTCCCCCCCCCCCTCATGTCCACAACCACAGTGTCAGCCTTTTTTCACTTACTAGTTGATAAGCACAGCACAGAGTGATTTTTGTCGGTGCTCTGTGTGTGTGTATGTGCTTATTTGATGACTGAGTGTTAGTTTCTGCGGCTGCCTCATTGTCAAAGCATTTTAGAAACTTTTAGCCCCATAAATAAAAAAGAATGTCAGCATACCAAATACAGGGGTGCTTTGTAGCTTTATTTTAAATAAGTAAAGGGGAGAATAAGAGATTACTTACTTGAGGAAAGAGGTGTGAAGAACAAAGTGTGACCTCCAAAGGTCTCTTAAGGGTAGAAATTAATTGTATTAGGCTAGACTGGGAAAAGGCGAACATGGAATCATCTGAATTTGTAAATAATTTAAAAGGTTTGTCATGAAAAACATGCCAGCAATTTAAGAATTCTGGTTACTGGCATTTTAGCAGCATGCGTGGTAACTGGGCTTTTATTAAAGATGTAAAGTTAAATATTAGTATTTATCAAAAATAATCAGCCTTTACACTCATTTTACATTTACCTGGCTCTCAACAGCTCCTTCACCTGATTTCTATTCCTTGATTCTTATTATATATACTTGCCATTGGCCCCCACAGGCTTTTCTCGGGTTGCTTTGTCAGATTGTTTCATCAGTCTAGTGTCTTGTCTCCTAATGTATTTATCATTTCCTGGCAATCTGATCTTTTATCCATCACTTGTAAAGCAGTTAAATGAAAGCACTAAATTCATCCTGTCTGTCTGATTTTTTTTTTCAGCACTTAGCTTCTATTACATGCTTTTATCATTTTTGCAGTAACTATAACATCGAATTGTTTCAAAGACAAATAACAAGAAAGGGTAATTTGTATCCTTTTAAAGGTGTCTATCATTGATAAAATGGTCATTTTAATAAGTACTTGCGGTCCTTCTATTTTGGTTTCACTGACAGTCTGGAATTGCATCAAGAGTCAAATAAAAGTCAGATGTTGTACAGAAGAACTGTGGCAAGTTCTCCAAGCTGCTTTGTACAAACTACCTACCAAGTACATTGAAAAGGAAAGAAAACTTTCTGAGTCCCGCACTTTGTATGAATATGTTAAATGGTAAAATAATTTCAAATATCCTCACACACCCACAACTTTAACATGAGGCCATATTTACCTACAGTACCAGTCAAAAGTTTGGACACACTCATCCATTCACACAAATAAAATGGGTCCAAACTTTTGACTGGTAATGTATGTCATGTGATTTAATTTCCACAAACATGAGAAGCATTATACAGGAAGAACATGAGCGTTTCTGACTGGCATTTCAGGAGACGAGAGAAGAACAAGAGGGGAAATGATTAGGTTATAAACTCCGGCATAACCAACATCACACATTCTCAGTTAAAGTCTCATTTAAAACAGTCTAAAAATATGAAGCCATCTTACAAAAAGAATTTATAACAATGTTGTTTAAATGCCAACTTTTGGATTTTCCAAGCATTGCTGAGTATTATCTTTTGCTTAGAAAGATGTTGCTTTAATGAAAACTGTAATTCTTTAGCTAGCAATAAACTAATTAATGCTTTTATTGAGGCTTCTGTAACAGAAGCTGGGTCTGCCACATTCTGGAATCTTGATTATGTATGCTGTGGCAGCCACTGGGAGTTACATATCTTTTTCCAAATGATCATTTCACAATCTCAAGATTGTCATCTAAATATTTTTTTCTTTCTAAATTTTTGGATTTTGGCTTGACCTTACTATCTTTAGTGTGGAATTATAATCAGAATTTTGAAGAATTTTCCTCTGTCACCTCATAACAGGCAGTCCGCCCACTGCCTCAATCAATTCCACCTTGCGAAGTTCCTCACTAACTGCGTTTATTCAGACTCTATTATGACTCACTGCTGAGATTATTTGTTGGCTCAAATACACTTAAACAAGGCAATAGCTACAGCTGTTTTCAAGGGAATCCCTCCCTCTCCCGCTTTCTGTCATGCAGGCACGCACGCGCTTGCACACATACCCTCTCCGCGCACTCTCTTCACTGAACTCGAAGCATTGATGGAGCAATGGCCATCTTTTGGCGCTATACCAGTTGAGAACAGCAGAGGGCAGCAGCATTCCTCCCTGGACCACAGAGGATCTGTTCCTGGTCCTGAAACTTTCTTTCTCTCAGCGCTCTGAACATTTGAACCTTTCTCCATCTCGCTTCAAAATTGCATTGCTCCATCCGTAAACACGCTGTACGCATTTCTTGGTTCTTGCTAAACGCATTTGAGAAAGATCCGTTTCAGAAGTTAATGTGAAGTTATGATTGATATTTTCTCGAATACTATTTCTATCTCAGGTAGCCAACCGACAGATATGACTTATTTGATAGGTTTTTTGTAATATTTTTTATTTTAAAAAATATCTATTTAATAGTTCTGGCTGACTAACGCTTTCGGATGAAGGCTAAAACTAAACTAAACTAAACTAAATTTAAAAAAAGAAGCGAAATGAAAAGAAACGAAAAAGAAAAAAAAAGAAAAACTTTTGTCAGTGAGTCCAAAGAGTAAAATAAAGGAAATGGAAAAGGAGAGTAGATCTCTGCACCCTCGGCGGCTGTCTGTAATGAACAACTAAGCAACAAGGAGAGCAAAGGCACAAACCTCCAGGACGACCTCCTCCCGGTCTGACGTACTCAAAGCTGTTGGTATAAATTAATTCACGGCGTCACCAAGCTCAGATGATTCGCAGTACCAGTGTGCGCACCCGGCTGTCAACACTCATGGGCTACAACACACACAACCCCCCTCACACGCACTCACAAACACGTCTGCGTCATGCGTCCTGAGAGCGACAGCACGAGCTCGGTAACTCCGATGGACCCGGTAAAAAGCTCCGCGGCAGCAGCAGTCTGAGGGGCTGACTGACTCCTGCTTATTCTTCCACTTGCGTGTTCCCCACTACTTTGGGAAAGTTTCGCTGTGAGTGTGGGTCCATTATGGATTTTATAACAACAAGCTACAACGACAGCAACACGACCAGTGTTTACCCCAATGGGGGGGACGTGGTTGCCGACTGGAACGGGGGTGAGAATGGCACAGGCTCTGGGTCTCTTCCAGATCTGGTATTGAGTTACCAGATTATTACCTCTATGCTCCTGGGGGCCCTCATCCTCTGCTCCATATTTGGCAATGCATGCGTCGTGGCAGCCATCGCCCTGGAGAGATCTCTCCAGAATGTGGCCAACTATCTGATCGGATCCCTGGCCGTGACAGACCTCATGGTTTCTGTGCTGGTCTTGCCAATGGCGGCCCTATATCAGGTTTTAAACAAGTGGACTCTGGGGCAGGAGATCTGTGATCTATTCATCTCTCTGGATGTACTCTGTTGTACATCATCCATCCTGCATCTCTGCGCAATTGCTTTGGACAGGTACTGGGCCATAACGGACCCTATTGACTATGTAAATAAACGGACACCAAGGCGAGCTGCGTTCTTGATTAGCGTCACTTGGCTAATTGGTTTCTCCATCTCTATTCCGCCTATGTTAGGCTGGAGAAGCGCCGAAGACAGGGCAGATCCCGACGCCTGCATGATCAGCCAGGACCCGGGCTACACAATCTACTCCACGTTTGGAGCTTTTTACATTCCTCTTATCCTCATGTTGGTTCTGTACGGACGAATATTCAGAGCAGCTCGATTTCGGATTCGAAAGACAGTCAAGAAAACAGAGAAAGCAAAAGTATCAGATAAGTGCTTGAGTGTGTCTCCAGCAATCTTTCACAAGAAAACCAACGGAGAGGCCGGCGGCAAAGGCTGGAAGCGCAGTGATGATTCTAAATCCAGCTCTCCGTGCGTAAATGGCGCGGTGAAGCATGGAGATGAGGGCGAATCATTGGAGATCATAGAAGTTATCAGCAACTCAAAGACGCACCTGCCTCTGCCGAACACCCCTCAGTCCTCCTCGCATGGCTATGAAAACATGAATGAAAAAAACTCGGGGGCGAAGAGAAAGCTCGCGCTGGCCAGGGAACGAAAAACGGTGAAAACACTCGGCATCATTATGGGAACTTTCATCTTCTGCTGGCTGCCCTTTTTCATCGTTGCACTGGTACTGCCTTTCTGTGCAGAGAGCTGCTACATGCCCGACTGGCTGGGCGCAGTCATAAACTGGTTGGGCTATTCAAACTCTCTCCTCAACCCCATCATTTATGCCTACTTCAACAAAGACTTTCAAAATGCTTTCAAGAAGATCATTAAATGCAAATTCCATAGACCATAACCAGAGTAAAAAACATTTGCATTTATTTAAATGTGGATACATTATTCTGAAAGCGGGAATTGCTTACTGACTGTAAAAACAAAAACAAAACAAAACAAAAAAAACAATCACAGACTTTCATTCAGGGACAGTCGCTCTTAGTTGTGTGTTAAGGATGGTGTAAAAATAATCCACCGGTGAAACAAGTCAGTATACAAACTTTCGCTCTTAATGTACAAGCTCATGTTTATTCAGTGTTGTAGCTACAGTATATAGCTTATATGCGACGGCAGCCATCGTTGTATTGCCACGCAAGACGTGTCCTGTGCTGTTTCCATGCATTTTATCATGAGGCACGCGGGGTTTCCGTCCCATGCCATGAGCTGTGTAGCACTGAAACAATAAAAGCAATCAAAATTTGTCATGAAGAAATATGAGTGAATGTTTGTTTAGAAAATAATGAGATAAGAAGAGACCAGGGGCCTATTATGAAATATCACACTTTCACTTAGGACCTGTCTCATCATATATCTTCATATAGATAATAAGGAGTGAATGATTTTCTGTGTTACTGAGCACACACAGCAGTAGGCAACTTAGCAATTTTCTTTGACAGGCCACACACTGATGATGATGAGGGACAATCTGGTTATCAGTGCATGGTGTATTTGAGGTCTTAAAACAAATGGGTATCAAATAAAGCCCACTGTCTATCTATCAAATCCATCTCAAAGTTGAAAGCAAAAGAAAATGGGCATTTTTCTTCTAAAATGGGAACTGGTATTACATTTATGACATGAGGTGTTCTCAATCTCTCCCTGGCTCTTCTTACGTATTTGGCCCTTCTCCCTACTCTATTTCTTTCCATTTCTCTATTTCTGACTCCTGGATTGTCCCTTGAGTGTTAGAGAAAGACAGAAACAACAACAGACCGACGGTGAAAGTAAGATTGCTCAGAGAAAAACCAAGGGAGGGAATCAAACTAGTTTCTCTTGTACAGTTCTCCAACAAGGCTTATTGAGAACTGCATAGACAGCTTGTTACATCATCAACCTCAAGAAAATCTGTGCTAAATTTAGTACACACACACACACACACACACACACACACACACACACACACACACACACACACACATGTGCGCCTGTAGATATACTCACAATAGCACACAATTTAGAGAGTTACTCAGAAAAATAGGCCACATTATACAAAGAGTTGCAGGAAACCTCCTCACTGTATAACTGCACTCATCTATCAGTCAAATTCCAGACACAAATCCACTTACAGTAGATAGAAAGATAAATACTGTCAGGCATTAAAACAGGAAGGAGGAAAACAACTTTCAGGAAGAAGCCCCAATGAGGCCTGCTCGCTTTACAAGATGGGTGGCTATCTGAAGCGTTGCCGTGGTAACACATCAAGCCCAAGGCATCCAGGTTGGTTGGAGATGAAGGGAGACTGGCTGGGGACAGAGAGGAATGCGAGACATACCATGACAATTTACAGGTGACACCAGCGGCACGCCAGGTTGTCTGATACTCTGTAAGGTGTGATGTAAACCTGGAGTATGTCTGATTTTTATTATTGCGAAGAGGCTTGACTTTTCACTAAGGATTGCTTTTCAGTTTGGGATTTTCACTTCAAAATATCTTGAATAATTCTAGAGAAAATAAGAAATCTTTCCTCCACCTTTGCTTACATTCTTCTCATGCAGTTACCTTTCTTTGAGAGCATGTAAACAAGTTTAAAATGGTTGAGTCATACAGTAACACTATTTAGAAGCTCAAAGCAGTTGCAATGATATGTAAAATGTATGAGAATGTATCAACAGTTAATGAATGACAGATAATCCTTTAAAACAGCTGCAGTCAGGCTAAATGATATCTGATCACATTTCAAATGTCACTTTTTCACACAATAAAATAATCAAATGTGTTCCAGAACTGATGAAGAAATGTTAATTATGAAGGTTCAGTTTAGTTTCACAGGAAGGTCTTAAGTGAAGGGCTCATTGTCACTCATTAGTTACTCTGAGCCTTACAATCACATCTCACAACCTTATAGTAGTGGTAGTAAAAAGAAGTAGTCTAAGACTCTCTCAAATGCTAATGATTAAAAGAAGTTAAATATATTTTCTAGCTACAATCAATATAATGCAAATATAGCTAATAAAAACAAAATACTCTATTTTTAATTTTATCTGTAAAATTTTTAATACGAGGATGCTTATATTGCAATACTGTGCAACTACTACTGCTATTACACTGTAATATAACAGTTATGAGACTTGTTTGCAAATGAGAGAACGCATACTCATAATGCGGAGCATGTATTTTTTGATTATATGTGTAAAATCTGATGGGTTTTAAAAGACACTAACAGCACAGTTACGGGACAATCAAATTTATTTCACATAAGTTGATTAAGTATGAAATCAAACTTGTGAAATAGATATTTATTTTCAGTTTCATGCCTGTGCCCACGATGCATTGATGAGTGTTTTGATGCTTGACATTATACATCACAGATGATGATAGATGATGAAGGATTGTATGTTTTTCAGGTTAAACATAACCATGCCATGAAAATAAAGGCTTTTTAAATTTGTTTGAAAAGAGAATGAATTAGAGTCCTTTGATGAGTTACAGTAGCTTCCAAAGAGCACCCCAAACAAAACAAAAAAACCTATTTGAATCCAGGAAGTGCTCTGGATTCAAATTAAAGGCAGTGTGTTTTTTGATGATAGGAGAAACAGGAGAACTTAGAGGGGGAAAAAATGTGCAGCGAGAACATATCAACTCCCCATTGCTAGGAGGCAACACTGCTAACCACTGAGCAACCATGCTGCGATTAAAATGTACAATATGTAAAGTAAAAGAAAAGTGTAAAATGTTCATCAGAGTCAAAAATTTTAAATCCATTAACAAGTCAAAAGTTATTTAAACAACTGTTTCTGAAGGAAATTGAGCTAATAGGACCGGAGGATGTAATACAAACCCTCTGTGTCTCTGTGGTCGGGCTTCTCCATCTGATCAATTTGCTCTGGGGCCGGTTAAAGTAACATCAATGCACTCAAAATGCTTTTGGGAAAATTAATCCCCCCACCTGTGACCTCTAGGCTTATAACAGGCTCAGAGAAACGCATACAGATTGTAGTGTGAGCCAATGAACAGAATTGAGTATATTTCACAATTGTGAGTCACACTGTGAGTAAGACTATTACTGTAAAATCATTACATTTTGCTCCTACTATATGGGATTACAAAGCAGATGACCTTCTTTGAACTATGCCATAATATCAAGGGGATGGATTGTGGAAGTGCATTAATCCCACTCATTCTGGGATTCTTAGATGTAATATAGGTATGTGGGTGCAATGTGATGACGCAGGAGCTTTTCCTTCAACCCAGCAACAGAGAAGAGGAGAGGAGAGGAGAGGAGAGGAGAGGAGAGGAGAGGAGAGGAAGGGAGAGGAGAGGAGAGGAAAGGAGAGGAGAGGAAGGAAGAGGAAGGGAGAGGAGAGAGGAGGAGGAGAGGATGATTACATAAAATGCTAGCCTATCACTGACAGAGGGATTAGTTTTTACTGCTTCAATTGCCCTCAAGGCCAAAACTGTGAAATTTAGCTGATACTGCCTTTATGCAGTAGTTTGATGTTGGTCCTATAGAAGCATTTTGGTGAGGATGTACAGTAGGTTAAAGGATGGTCAAGAGTTCTTGTTTCAGCTCTTGTTTAACATTGAGAAGTACTGTGAATCACATCCTTTAACAACATGATATCAAACATTTATAGAGGTCTTGTAGAAAGTTAACCAAAAAAAGTCTTGTCAGTTTTAAAGCTTTATTTAGTGTGATATTTTAAAATTAATTCTATCAATCACTATCAAATGGCTGGCACTTAAACATACAAACGCCCATACATGCAGCCATTTAAATAAGTTCTTTGAAGGTGGCACAGTAATTTGGAAAGTGCATAAACCACAAACAAAGAAGTAAAATTACCTTTAAATATTAATCACTCCTTAATTGCTCTTCTTTATTGTGATTAAAGTTGTATGAGTTTATTTTGTGATAAGGCAGCGAAAGTTGGAAAGCTAAATGCTCTACCACTGATTAGTAGGTGATCCGATAAGTGATGATCTGACTTTGAAAACAAAAATTCCTTCTAATCAGTACTTGGAAAACCAAAGAACATAAAAACCTACAATCTTAGCATGTACTGTATACTGAAAAAAGAACAATATTTTAAACACATCATTTGCACTGTTATTAAATAAATGATGTCATCTAAGGACAGTTTGCTAACTCAAGCTTGTCAAAATGAAGGATTTGAAAATGCAACTCTTAAAATAAACCAGCCGGTTTAAGCTGCATTCAAAGGAAGCACAGCTGCTTTGGTGATATTTTCATAAACACCCAGAATAGTTTATATTTGTTGCATTTTCTTTCTGACAATTATGATAAAATGTTTTTTGACCAATGCAGGACCTCAGTTAAACGATAAAAGCAATGCATTTAGGATGACAAATTCAAGGTTTAAAAGTCAACGGTCTGATATAAGAGTAAATATTTTAACCACTTCATGGAACTAAACTGTAAAGACAGCAGTTCAGAGTTTGATCTGTTTATGATGGTTTTTCTCTTATTCTTTTATAAATAGTTCAGCTGCATTAAAAGCACGCGCAGTACATGATACATACACACACAAATGAATCGCCAGTGTCTTTTCCCCTTTTTCCCTGTGTGATTATACACAGTCAAGCAAGCAAACATTAATTTCACCTTAAACTTTACCAACTACTGAAATTTTTTTAATTGATCTCATTTATATGAGAGTGACACTTGTGGCTGCATAAGTTTAGTGGTTTACACATTTGCCTGACAAGCAAAAACTCGCCAGTTTAATCCTGCGAGGAGACACAACCCCCTTTGGAGATGAGTCAGGAAGGGCATTGGTTGTGAAAAAAAAAATCTGGAGCTGCCCATGGTGGTGACCTCTTGCGAGTGAGGAAGAATCTGAAAGTAGCTTTATATGAGAGTAATACAAGGTGGGAAAATGTATAGAATCTACAATATTCCAGTTTATTCTGGTGCTATGCTTACTTCTACAGGAACTGAGTAAAAAAGTGTTAAGTGTTTGTGTCTAAGTGGATTGAAAAGCGAAATATAAAAAGACGGGCACACTGAGTTGTAGAAATGAGTGGATGAGCAGAAACTCAAATAGAAAACAAGAATTATATAATACAAAATCTAAAATAAGCACAAACATATTGAAGACTGGGGATGGTGAAGGCTTAAAAGGGAATGGTGAGAGGAAACAGGCAAAGACAAGGAGAAAGTAAGAGAGAAATGGATATGACTGAGGACTCAGCACAACACGTTTCTGCTTCGCCCCCTCCTACTTCAGGGTCTTTTTGATCTGTCATAGTTTTTTCAAGGATCTCACATCCCACAGCCCATCACACACCGGAGGCTCTGAGAAATGCCACAAAGCTCCCTCTGACGTGGAGAAATGAGGGTTTGGCTCTGTTCAGATATGCTTTTTTTTTTTTTTTTTTTTACAAAAGAGAT
>VUQJ01015905.1:6631-31411 GCA_015108635.1 Andinoacara biseriatus | reverse complement strand
ACACAAACTTAAGCATAGCCAAATGCACACAGTATTTCCTTTAAGCCCCACTAATAGTTCAGATCCCACCTAATTGGGTGTCTTTAGAGCAACCTTTACCTCTTTTTTGGTGACAACTTAGCAAACTGCAGAGCAATTTACAGAGCAGCATGTACTACTGTTGGTGATAACTGCAAGAAACATTACTTGTGTGTGTTTTGTGGGTTTGCTTCTTTTAACTTGTATGAACCTGCCAGATGAAAACTAGCCCTTCGGCTAAATCTGACAGCGTTGATATATATGTTATAAATAAATTAAGAAAGTAACGCAGTCTAGATGAAGCAGCCTCAAAGCCTGATTTGGATTTGATCATTTGCTTTTTTTGACTGCCAAAGAAAAACGTTGAAATGGTTTAGTGCTAAAAATAATCACAGATTAGATAAAGCTCCACATATGTAGGCATATATATTCTATATGTGGTACGCATGTAGCTTTTCTGTATTTCCATTAAGCTGTGATTGAATCACATCTTTTCATTACACAGTTGTTCACGGGTTTATTGTTTAGATTGTTTTACTGTGCGCTAGTGTGTGCTGTGATGAAAGAAGTTTAATGATTTTTGAGGGAGAGATTGCTGGCTGGCTGAATAATCTATAGTGAGAGCTACTGTATATTTGCAATCACCACTATTAGATTCAGATAATGCATTGTCTTTATTTACTCAGTGCTTTATGATTGTTATTCCAATAAAGTACACATTGAGGGTTGTGAACAAGGAGACATGTTTGCCTACATACTGGCAAAAAAGAAAGTGGGGGGCTGAGAAAGAAAGAAAGAGAAAAAGAAAGGATGGATTTTTTTTATGTAAATTCTTTTTCTTGACCATCAAGCTTGCATATCCACAACTTCCTTAGTATGAATGATGTGCATTACCAGAGTCTAGACTCATGGCTAAGCTGCAGGTGTCAGATGAGGAAACTGCTGCAGTGTACACATGCGTGTGGGAAATCAATTATTATCAAGCATAAAATGAGCTGTTCTTACTATGGATTTTTACTCATGCAGCATGTGTGCTTGGTAATCTGGACATGAGAAGGCATCCTCGGGGTATTTATAAAGCTATATGGTATTTCTGTATCTTTCTAAACAAATTTTTGTATGGATGTGTGTAGTATATTTGAACTCTGTAGATGTTTCCATCGTATTTATATTTTCAATGTACAACGCGTGACTGTTACTGTGCATGATGTGAGTGCATTCATGCATGTTGCAGGCTGTATTCTAATGTTACTGGGCCGTACCTGTAGCAAAAGTCTATCCATTTGTCTCTGTCACAGCCCAACTGCAGTTTATGTATCTAAAGGAGAGCTCACTGACACTTCATCATTCACAAACAGGGCCTTTAACTGTGGCCATATGGATATATGTAGCAGTAACAGCAGCCGGGGGTGGGGAAGGGGGGGGGGGGTATCTTATGATGCTCTGACCACACCATTCAACAGAGAAAAACAGCATATCAGAGTACAACCCCAGACATCCCCAGTCAAGTATGGTTGTGTGCACAAACAGTAACATGTGTATACGTGCAACTGCACAACGGTGTTATATGAGACACATATGGAGGACCGAGATATGAGGAATAATAAACAATGACAATGACAATGACAGCAATACTAGTCTGTTCACTATTCAAACATGATGTAAATAATTCTGGCATGTGATCCTGAGAGGTTCCCTATAAATATATTTGGGAACCTCTCAGAGGTCCAGAGTGTGCTGGGTCTGCCATAAGGTTTCTTCCCAGTAGGCAGAGGTCCAGGAAACCCTCCACAGGGAAGCATCTTAGAAGCATCCTGATCAATACTTTCTTTTCAGTCGAAAAACAACAAATCCCTGCCCCAAATTACCTGAATCCCAAAACACAGTGAGTTAGAGTGGCTTAAACTGATTTAAAAAGATTTTTTCTTAGTTCATTTGCAATTTGCTGCTCATTTTCCTCTGTGTCTTTGACAGCAGCTATAAAGATGCCAGTAATAATAATGCAATAAATATGTCAGTCATCTACAAAACACCTGAACCCTCGTATTTTTCCTCATCCTTCCATCTCTTCTCCCTCCTCTTTGTTCTCTGTTTTTATTCACTCCAGTTTTCACCTTTTCACTCCTCTCTCACTATTCAGTAACTGTCCTCTGCTTTCTCTGCTGTTCATTTTCCCAGTCTTTCCACTTAACATCAATGGGGAAAAAAAAACAGGTCAGAGAGGAGCAGCACCCACTTGCTGTCTGGCTGCCAGAAATCCTTGACCTTTTGCTCCTGTTCTGTTTTTCTGAGGAGTGGAACCTGTCAAATGACCTCTTGTCTTGAATGTTGAGAGACCCTTTAAATGGTATTGAGAGAAACAGAGATCAAGATAGACAGTGGGCGAAAGATGTCATGAAGAGAGTCATAGCTATTATGTACAGAATTATCTCTTCATGATGACCACTTTAACACAATTTAAGTGCTGTCTTTAAGTATTTTAGAGTAACATGAAAAGGTCTTGAGCCATCCCCCATTTCTTTATGTTTGCTAGGAAAAAGGGGAAACAGGTGCAACAATTTTTTTAAACACAAATGTGCAGACTTAAGACAAAATTGTACAATTCTAATAAGCTTGAAAGTCAATATTTGAAAACCTTTATTCTTTAACACAGCCTGAACTCTCCTAGGTGGCTTTTTTTTGTAATTTCTTGAAGTAGTCTTCAGGAAGAGTTCTGGAGGCTTCCTGAAGGACAGTCACAGCTCTTCTTTAGATGTTGGCTGCTTTTTTGTTCCATTCTCTGTTTAGATGATGTTGAGTTTTAGGTTCTGGTGAAGCCAGTTCATGGCTGACAGTGTTCCATTGTGTGTTTTAATATCCAGGTATGGTTTTATCAGTGGCTAAAATGCAGCCCCAAGACATGACAGAGCCTCCACTGTGTTGCAGAGACTCATTGTTGTACCTTGGATTCATCTCTCTATGGGACCTGATCACACTGATTTTCAGTGTCAACAACAGTGTCAACTAATTTTCAGTGTCAGTGTAATTTGGCTGAGACCACTGTTCATGAGGCTTCAGTGAACAGTATGTGGAAAAACGCCCTGTCGGGTCTATGCTGGATTCTTAAAGGTCTTTACTTTCAGATACTTTCCATCTGCTATAGATAGTTTTTATCTCACTGTATGCTGTGCTGAAATAGGCCAAGTTTTTGGCTAAAAGCTCTTTGCAGATCACCTTTTTGGTAATATTATTTTCTGCCTGTAAAACTGTATTATCTTTGGCATTTTCAATAGATTCGTGTAAAGAAATGGGAACAAATTATGTCTTTTTGTAACAGGCTGCTAGTTACAAAGTGCCTAAAGATACAATGTAAAATTGATTCTTTCCAAAGTTGTCTGTTATGCGCAGATACAACAGTGATTCATCCCTTGTGTTAGATACTATTTATGCTTGAATGAGTCATAGGTCAATGTTAAGTGGCTTAACAAACACTCCTGTGAAAATGGTCAGGTACAGGACTGGGCTGAAAATGAGTGAAAAAAGCAGCCAATGTCCAAAGAAAAACTTTGAAAGTCTGGCTAATTGGAAATAAACTATAAAGAAATGTGGCGTGGCTCAAGACTGCACACTATTGTAGATATGCTCAGGTGAAATGCCAGCAGTAGGAAAAAACATTATGCTTATGCTTCAGATTAACAATAATAATTTAGTCAAAGTTAATAAAAACACATAAGAGATAATGTATGATTTAGACTAAAATCTACAGAATGTTTGTGATTAAACTACATCAATTTGTTTTTTTTTCTATTCTGTATTTACTGCAAAATTTTCATGCACGATATGAAAGTCTTACATAATCTGTAGTCAAAAACAAGGTAATGAACTATTTTGTAATGCTCACGACAGAAACAAGTTTGCATTGCATTGAATTTTCTTTTTCTTCATTTCAGTCATGTGATTTTAGTCATGTGATGATGCAGTGATGTTAGGGTGAAATATATATTGAAATGTTTCCAACCTGACCAATAAAAAACAGCTTTTAAACTAGTGTTAATGTGAGCTGCTTGTCTGTACTGTTCTATTTGATTAAATGCTTTTTTTCTCTGTGCATGCACATACAACTTTTTCCTTTTATTAAAATGCAACAGTGTTTTTTCCTGATAAAGTTTTCTTTTGAAAACTGAACTATAAATAAACCATCAAAGGCTGAAATTAATAATTTTCCAACTGGAAACAATGAGTTAAGATGAAAAAATCTGACTGAGGCAGGGTGGGAAAATGGTATAAATACCATACAGTGTAGTGATAATATGTGCCTGTCTCAGCGTTTATTGATTGTATAGACCCAGGAGAAATATACTATCAACATTTGCAGAGTCAGTACAAATTATGCCTACCAATACAGTGATCCCTGCTCTTAAAGTATCCCAAAATACTTTAACCCTCAGTATAGCTTCACAGCTGAGATAGCTGAAACAGCAGTTTGTGAATGTGTACTTGTATGTTTGCATAAGTGATGTGCACACAAATAACGAGGGATCATGTTAGAAATTTCCAGAGACTTTGAAATTTCTATTGATTTACATTTCATGCTGTCAGTTTGTCCAACAGCTGGTATGTTATTGCTTTCCTCTCCAGGGTGTTGTGCTAATGTGAATAGGCAGACGGTGCATAACTCTCACACTTTCTGCGTGCACTGGCAAAAGAAGGCCTGTGATCAGCTTCCAGTATGAACTTCAGCATGTTGCCAGAGACTTATCTCTCATCAACACATAAGCAGCATGCAGAGGCACCGGATTACATAAGGGGAAAAGCTCAATTACTGAAGACTGTAAAATGTGGTTCTGCATTCTTGATGCAAAAGGCCTCGAGAAAAAACAGCTGTGGATAACAAGAAAATGCAGACAAACACAGCAGAAGCTGCCAGTTATCACAAGGAGGTGATTAAAGAAGCGTGGAAAAAAGGGTCATGACCGCATTTAATGAGAAAATGGCAAAAGTGTCGCAAGAAAAAAAGAAAAGCTTTTGGCAAGACTGCTGATTTTGAACTCCAGAAAAGTCAAAAACACAATTTTATTGCTTCTGTTCAGACAAAAACACACTGGAGGGCATTTTATGCTGCAGAGTTTAAGCTCTCTCATTCTTCTGAAGGTTGAGCCGCTGTGTAATGGAAAGCATTCTAACTGAAATCGGCACAAACTGGTATGTGATGCACTAGCCCAGCACCTGAAAGGTTTTGCAGCGGGTGATTAAAACCTCTAAGTACATCAACAATTCTACAGAGCATCGAGATGTCGATGAGGTGAGTGTCTGTGCAAAGGAGCCCAAAGGATACAAGGATACCACCCAGGCCACAGTGCGTTCACTCTGCTGCCACCTCCGAAGTAATAGAGGAGACATATAACCAGAGCGGTTCCTTCTCTCAGGACCTGAGACTACTGATCTGAACTCATTCTCTACACATAAACAGAGATTGTAGCATTATTTATCATCAATATATATTTCTTATGAATAAATTATTTATTCATTCTGTTTTGAAATGCCGAAAGCATCTACATCTGAAATTTGGTTTTACAGCCTCGTATTGCACCGTTTATAAATAAGCAAATCTTAATTAATGTTTTTGCATAAAAATTGAATAAATAATTGCCATTTATGCCTGAAGTGATACTTAATCAAGCACTATCTAATGTCTCAAGTATTACTGTGGTTGACCAATGGGTTATAAGTATTTTGGGTTTGTTTTTGTGTGAAATCTTAGTTTTAGTCACTTAGTCAATCACTTAATAAGTTTGGCAACTATGTTTTAATTAAAGAGCAGTTATGATCAACTCAGAATACTCGGGAGTTGCACAGTATTTTAAGGGGATAAAGATAAAAGACTAAACATACCTGTTTTGCAGATATTTGGTTACACAAATCACAGGACAACCATCAGTGTAATGAATTTATGGCATTTATGGAAACAGTAACAGAAACCACAAATAAAACAAAAATGAGCAGACCAGGAAAGTTAATATGATTTATCCTCTGGGAACCATAAATGCTTCAACAAAATAGCAATTCACTCTCCTGCAGTTGTTGAGATAAGTTTGGATGACAATAGATAATGACAACAGTGTATCCAAGCAAGGTTATTGTAGTTAACTTAAGCTAAAAAACTATTTTAGTTATTGAAAATAAAAAGTAGACTTTTGGAAAAGACTAAAATGAGAAAAACAATTAAAATGCAAATATAAAAAATTTCCTTTGAGCCTTTATTAATGTGGTCAAATTTGTCAACCCAACAAGCCTGTTGAGGCTTTGGTCATGTCATGGCATGAAGTGTTATTTGTACTGTAATACTTGTTTTGAACTTCTTAAATCTTGCCCCTGACAAATACAGTACCCTCTACATAACAATAATAATAACAACAATAATAAATAAATTAACACTGAGAGCAAAAAAACCTAAAATGAAACAAGCAATCACACACTGGAAACAAACTTAAACTAATCTGAAATGACAATAAAAATTCTCAATGATATCCAAATTAACACTAACTGAAAAACATACAGCTCAACAAACGTAAGTTGCATCAATCCAGTCAGGAAGCATAATGAATTTCACATAATTTGGTTAAAAAAACAAACAAACAAACAAAAAAAAGTGAAAATGACAACACAACCCCTAAAAAAGGAATGGTTTAGCAGGTGGTGGCCACAATTGCTCTCTCCTTTACTGACTGACTGAGTTTTGCTTTTGCTAGTATCTTTGTCACTGCAGGCAGCATGCGATGGTACCTGGAGCCCATTCAGATTATAAAGGTAGCCCAGCAGATGTTGCACGTCTTCTTGTTGTCATTTTCATGCAGGTGAAACTAATTCAGTCTTTTATGTTTCCTAATTGGTTGGAGTTTAACCAATGTTACACTGTGATGATCAAATGTTTTTAGCTTCATTTGAACATTTTATTTCAGTTGTTATTTTTAGTGAAAGGGGCCAGTTTCCATATTTCACTCTTCTATATCTGAATGAATGTGAGGTAAATTTCCTTCCCTTTGTCTGTCAGATGAGCAACTGAGATTAGTACACTTTTCTCCTTTATTGTTTATGTCACCAAAATTTATTTTATAGCCTTCAAAAATCCCTAGAAAAGTGAATTATGATTTCAGTAGATCTGGACTGAGACACATACATGTTTGGAGATCACATGTTTTCCCCAGCAGAGAGATAAATCTTAATTCCTGGCACACAGAGAAGGTTATAAAGTAATTTCTGCCTATACAGTGGACAAAATATTCAGTCTGACAAACTATGAATTATGCAAAGTAATTTCCTGACTGGTAATTTATTGCAGATATTAACACCATACATCTTTGATTGGTTTCCCTTCGTGTAAACCTGCATTCATATTCCCTTCCATACTATGCAGTTCTTTTTCAAAAACAACAAAAGCTGACATTCCTTATGCTATCATGCAATAGATCTGATGTTATGTTAAAGAAAAATTGCCATATGTCAGGTGGGATTAAAGTGACAGTGACAAGTTAATGGAAAAATGTACGAAGGTTGCAGACAGTGAAACAATATCTGATTCTTCTCCTGCTAAGCCAAGACATTTTCTCTCCTCCCGAACAACACTGAGTATCAATAAAGTTGAGCCTCAGGACCCTAGAGGACTCGCCTGCTCTAATCCACCAGGACCAGGCCAGGATTAGCAGAGATGTGTAAACAATACACTGCACTGATTGCAAAACTCTGCCTTGTAAAATGACAAGAATTCAGTGACTGAAACTCCATGGGGAGAGTGAGACTTCTGTAAATTGGAAACCAGCTACGTTAGGCTTTTAAAATACTTGCTGGCTTTCTTAGTGCCCATTATCCATGCACACATATGCAGTCTCGGAAAACACACTCAGACGCATGGACACACATAACACCAGAGGCTTTTTTTTCCTGGTTTCTCTAAAATTCCTTCTTCTTTTTTACTGACCTGCTTTCATGTGCTCTTGCTCTCCAATCATTATCATTTACTGTTTCTCCCTGCCTGTAATTCTCTTTTAGGCTGCGGTCAGTTCACAGTGCTTCGTTTTTTTTTCTCTATCACTTATTCTGTCCTATTTTCCTCCCCTCTTTGCATCTCAAATCAAGTCAATTTATGCAGCCCAAAATCACAACTCTGCCTCAAAGGGCTTTACAAAGTGTACAGCATACAACACTCTCTAAACAATGTTTGATGATGCACACATCCATTCTGGTCTATCTGCAGACTTTTTTTTGGCACTTTACTGGCCCTCAACTGACTGCAGTTGCTTCACTTGGAGGTACAAACAAAAAACTTTAAAGGGAGACAAAAAAGGTAGAGCAAGCAAGCTTTGGAGATTATAAAGTTAATATGGGTTTGGGAAGATATTGAGCAACTTCCGGGTGAATACAAAACAGTTAGAACATGAAACGCATATGCACCTCCCAACCACAAAGACCTGAATGGCAGAGTGCACAAACACCGAAGAGACAAAACAAAAGCATGTAGGTCTGAAATCCAAAATGTCCAGAATAGGCACTGAGAGCCACTGTTACACTCCCTTTCATTTTTTTGAGTTATTATAATGTTTTACTTACTCATTCTGTTCAGGACAATTTCCTCTCCTCTCCTCTGCATCCTGCTTTAAACCTAATCTTTCTTTTTTTTTTCTGTGTCATTAAGATGCAGTGCAGGGAAATAACTGCTGGACCAGCCCCCAGAGATATCTTAAAGGGTCCAATGAACTAAGTGGTTATGTATAACCAACAACAAAAACGATGTGGGCAGATCATCTGCAGATGTCTGGCTTAATGCTGTTTTACTGAAAATGTGTAATACATCCCCTTTCTTCAGATTGTGCTTTCTTGACAAGTTCTTATATATTTTGTCAACAAATCCCTCGTTTTACTCATCCTTAAAATTAAACCCTGCTGTGAGCAACACTAAACATTCTTTTTGGATGAGTACGTCATCAGCTGCAGACTTTTGCAGACTTTGCAGGAAATTACACCAAAATTTATGATATGCAAACCAGTCTCACAGTCCTAGTTATGTGCTCATCTGTTTTACTGGAAGCTGTTTCTCCTGTATCATTTCATTAATATGCTTGACTCTCATCACCTTGTAGATATACAATAAAGTTAATTCGGCAGCAAGTCAAAGTCAAACCTTCGCCGGAAGGCCTGCATTTTCAGCCACAATTGCATTTGGCAATATCCACTGGTAATAACTGCAAAACGTGGGATGGCCAATTTCATTTTTGCACTGGAGTGTGAAGAAGATTGTAATTCAAAGTGCTTTGACGTTTTGAGTTTAGCTTGGTCATCAAGTCTAATATAAGAACAGAGGAGGGGGACTGCTGGGGCTGTTGGATCCAGCAGAATCGCAGGACCTCAAATAATTCACATTGTGATTCTGTGCATTCATTGTTGATAATACACGAGAAAATGGTATATAAAGCAGGATTGTGATATAAGCAGTACAATAAAATACTGCCAGATAATTTAACAGAAAATGTATGTTCATTTTATGAAACGTTTGGCTGCAGTAAGTATCTGCCATCTGAAGAGATTGTCTTTCTATCCATCTAGCCAGTGTGGGCACCTATATCTCCCCTGCCTGGTTAGGATCAGTGCTATCACATAAAAACCTTTTGTGAACACAGGGAACAGAAAACAACTGATTTGCTTTTTGGGTTTTGCTTTTTTTTAAATTTTTGTCTGCATAAGCCCACACCTCACTTTCTTTCACACCCTGAACAGCTGGAATCCATTTAAATACCTGTCTCTCTTTCTTTATGTCACTAACTTGCACACAAAAATATGATTTTTCTAGTTTGCCTCTCATCTCCCTCTCTAAGTCTCCCTCAGCATTTCTTTCTTCCCTTCTATTTCTGTCTGTCTCCCTCTCTGCCTCCCATTTCCCTCAGCACCAGATGTGCAGTATCTCCACTCAAAAGCGTTTTCCTCATCCAGGGTACAATAAACAGTTGTTTGCAGTGTGGAATAACAAAGATTGTCACCATGGATACTCTTCCATCCCGTGACTGCTGAGTGGCCCTTTCTGAGTTCTAAAAGGAGCAATTATCTGATGACATCAAAGACAGGTGACGACATAAAAAAAGCAAAGCGAGGGAATTGGTTCCAAGCCATTTATCAGACAGGTGGAGTGGAGAAGGGGTCTAGTTCACCTTATTCAGCTGGGACAGCTGATTTAAGGTAACAAGCATTCACCTCAAGAGGCCCTAGACAGTTGTGTAAACATAGCCATTCTGCTTGAAATGACCTGAATTTCATGAAATTCAATAAGAAAGACCCACAGCTCCAGTGTATTCTATAAATGCAGGGCAGGAGGGGGAGGATTACTGCTTTATCTGCATATTGCACCAAAGCTTTGACAGGATCACACTGCAACAGCTTTATATTATTGCAGTACATGTAACTACAAACAACAATGGTTCTAGCACTGTGCAAACTTCTTATGTTCACTAGATGTACTCACCTCATCCAAACAGACGACTCTTAAAAAACTTTGATTTCAAGAGAAAGGATATGATCCAGTTTATTTTTAGATAAATGTGTTTTTGCTAAAGCTGCACTAATCAAAGGTTTTATATTAACAAAGGATCTAATGATGTGTAATGTGGAAGGAACAAAACCAAAGACAATTTGTATTTGCCATCTAGCTTGAAAAATTATGCATTGTATAGGATTCACAACTTCAATTTTAGAAATTTTTGGACCAATCATCTTTTATTAGCTTTATTTCTGCCACTTTTCAGCCCAAGATTAAACACAATGTCACTATTTGTTGAACATTAGTACAAAAAGAGCCAGCAATTCCAACAAAGACATTACGCAATTCATATCAGTACAGGCATGCAGCACGATTTTTTTTTTTTTGCCTCATTGATCTGGTGTATATGCAAAATGTTCGTTTAACTATTTTTGAGCAGTATATTTTGTGTCCAAGGAGCAAGATGTTCTTGTAACTTTCATAAAGTAGTTTTGAGTAATAGTTCTCCAGGCTTTCTGGAGGTCTGTCAAAGTTTTTCTTTGGACACTGGCTGCTTTTTCACTCCTTTTTAGCCCAGTTCTTGTACCAGACCATTTTCACAGAAATTATTTTTTTTTTGTTTGTTAAACCAGTTAACATTGACCTATGAATTATTCAAGCATAAAAAACACTCAAGGGATGAGCCAATGTTGTGTCTACATATAACAGACAACTTAGCAAAAAAACTATTTTAAGTTGCATCTTTACGCATTTTGCTACTAGCATTTTGCTACTAGCAGCCTGTTCCCATTTCTTTATACAAATCTATGAAAATACCAATGATAATGCAGTTTGACGGGCAGAAAATTATGTTTTTGCACCAACAAGGTGATTTGCATAGAGCTATCATCCAAAATAATGGCAAATCTTATCACAGTGTGCAGCGTGTCCTTAAAAAAATTGAGGAAACTGGACAAGGTGAGGATGAAGGATGACAAAATATATCCAGAGCAGATGAACAGTATCTAAAAGTCACATCTTAAAAAAAAATAGGAAAAAAAAATCCTGCAATATCACAGGATCTGGAAGATGCATCTGGCCCTTCAGTTGAGCCACCTACCATTTGCTGAAGCCTTGTCAGAAATTGTCTAAGTAGAAGGGTGGCTGTCAAGAAATTATTAAGGAAGATAAACATGGGGAAAAGGCTGATGTATGACAAATTACGCAAGAACTGGACTGAAAATCAGTGGCAACAGGTCTTACGGTCTTACCAAATTTGAAATGGTTCAAATAATCATCAGTATATATAGACGTGGTCAGGAGAAAGGTACAACAATGAGTGTCTACAGCCACCTGTAAAACATGGTAGTCAAAATTGATAGAATTATAAATAAAATAGAAAAGCACCATCAGATTTTGATCCACCATGCAATACCATCAGGAAAGCATCTGGAAACCCAAACATAATGCCAATACAGTAAAAACCACAAAAAGAAACAGTCATCGACGGGCCACCCCAAACCAGAACCTTCAGTTCAATTAATTTATTTTATATAGCACCAATTCACAACAACAGTTGCCTCAAGGTGATTTGTGTTGTAGGGTAAAGACCTAGAAAATCCCAAACAATCAGATGACCCCACTATGAGCAATCACTTGGTGACAGTGGGGAGGAAAAGCTCCCTTTTAAGAGGAAAAAATCACCAATAGAACCAGGCTCGAGGAGAGGCAGCCATCTGCTGTGACCAGTGACCTCAGCATTATTGAAGCAGTGTGGGATCAACTTGAGAGAGAACAGAAAAAAAGGCAGCCAAACATCCAAAGATGAGCTTTGATAGTTGATACTGTATGTCTCAAAGGAGAGTCAAAGGCTCAAAGATTCTCGGGTGAAAAGAAACCAGTTGCCCATGGGTCTTATCACCAAGGCTTACTCTGACAGCAATGGAAAGGCCAGGAAGCTTAAACTAAGGTTCACAAAAGGAGGGGACTGTTAAGAACTTTAGGCCAGAAACAGAAGTAGTGGTCCTTGTGTCTCCTTAAGCATCTACGACAGACACGTTTATAGTGTGCTTCATCTTTATGAACAGAGATTGAGACATATTTTATTGTTTTGTTTCATATTTGGAGAGGTTTGTATGTGAATGCCTGAACCTGTTTTGCCATGTGTACTGTAACTGTTAATGTAATATTGAACATGTAACTCTTTACTTGCACTGATGACATTTCTTTGTATTTTATTTTAGTTTCACAAGTTTCTGGAAAAGCAAACAGCCTCCATGTCTGAGTCATCATTCAATGCTTCCAGTGCCCAATACATCAGTTTAGCCACGCAAAGAGGGGACAGAGTAGCAGTAGCTACCATTTCCATATATAATTATATATAAGAATATCTAAATTGAATTAAGAATGGGTTAATTGCACTGACAACCACTATAATATCAAAGATAAATTATTTAATATATAAATAATTATATACAGTATATTTTGCTTGGGGTAATGACAAATAATCCAGTCATTCACAGATTACATTAGATTTTAAAGGGATTAAAGGAAGCCATGAGATGTTTTTCAAGATTGAAGTGTATTAGGTGAGCCCAATGTTCATCATAAACATTATCATTTGTGTTTGTGAATAAAGTATTATCTAATGCATTAATTTATCAATATTTATTGAGTTGTGTGTGTGTTTGCTCCTGCATATTTTTGTACTGATCATCTGTTTAGGTGCCTACAAGAAACTAGAGGAGGAATACTGCATAAAAACTGTAGAGAAGGTACACTCTGAGCTGTGTTGGTATAGATTTATGTGACTTGCATTCCTCTTATTCAATTAGTTTCTTGGGAATACAAAATCGCACATAAATCCATACTTGCATTTTGGTTCATCACCTTTCTAGTATGCTGATATTTTTGGCTTAAAAAAAGACTCTTTGAAAGCAGTTCACACTTCACTGTTGTATAGAGATTTCTTTCGTTTTTTTTTCTTTTTTTTTTTACAGTATATACACTTAATGATGAGCTGTAGCTGAACACCAAAGGCCTCAGGGCAAATCAACATTGAATGTTCTTGACATTTTCACTTAGCATTAGGAAATTGATTGCAATGTTGCTCCCTTAAGAGCCAGACTGGCATTTTCATATCATGGGAGCTAAAAACTCTCAGAAATAATTTATAGTCCATTGAGATGCAATCTCATTATAACCAAGAGATGTTGATCTTCTGCAAAGTTCAACATGAAATATTAATTGCATTTGGTTCCCTGAAGAGTTTTTCAGAATCAGAATTATTTTTACATGTGTGACAGAAATAGTTGGAAAGCGACTTAATGGCACACTATGCAGAGAATCATTAAAAACCAAACTGATCAGTAGTGTAAGGACATGATTAAATTTAAAAAAAAGAGAGAAGAGTTTGAAATGCATTGTGTGACACACTGCAAAAATGAGAAGGATATCAGAATTCAGATGGTGAAATTACGTAATAGAATGAGATCCTGCAACTGAAAAAAAGTACAGAAGATTCCTAACTGGAACATTAAAGGAAAGGTGAGTCATGGCTGGTACAGCTGAGGGGATGAGAGCATAGATGAAATGAGTAATGTGTAAATACAAATGTTAATGTTCCTCTAACAAGTAACTTTTTGTAGTTGTTAGAAACAAAGCAATTTTTGTTGGAGGTCAGGATGGATGGTAGCAGAAATTGCTGATGTCTGAAACACTCCTTTCAATTACCAAGAAATTACAAGTGGTTTCTGTCCAGAAACTTTTTTGAATCAAACAATCCTGAGTAATTTACACAGCAAATTGGTCAACAGTGTAGAGGTATGAGAGGCATCAGTGTTTGACCTTCCATCTCTAGCCCTCCTTTTTCATTCTTCATATTGCATTGGTCTCATTTTTTGTGTACAGCAGTACAACAACATAAATGTCATAAGGTTGAGACTAGAAGACTATTTTTTTCCATTTCTACTTTCTCTATAATGGTGGGCTTTTTGCCCAACTTTCTGGCAACTCAGAACAGGCATCAACGCTTTAGAAGCATTTGAATTATACATTGTACAAACACATTTGCTTGCACCATACTGTGACAGTGAATGGATGAAAATCTTAACAATACAGTACATGAAAATATTTAAATATGATGTTATATGGATTGTCAGGAGTCTTTAACTCTTCAGAACTGCTGGTTTGTAATGTCAAAGAAAACTGTTCTTAATGTGAAAGTGTGATGAAAAAGAAAGAAATTGCAAATCATTAAACTAAATTATCTAAACAGTCTAAAACACTTTTGTCCCTTTAGTCACCCACCTAAATATTTGTGTGGCAGGGTCTATATTATATGTTTCAAGCTGTAAAGTGTAATATATTGTGTCATGGTCCAGAGTACTGTGGGGACATTTCACAGAGTGGAATGAGATTGGAGGAATAACTATGAGGGATGGGTACCTCATATTTTTGTAGCTGTAGAGGGTCATATAGTGCAAGGTCTGAAATTAATAGGGCTGTGCAGACACTGTAGATTTCAATGTGTGAGCAATATCCGCCCTGCTCATGACAAATAGCATTGTAATAAATGGTGACTGTTGTCATGTTTATTACTCTATAACAAGGAAGAGTTCAGAGACTGTAGGAGTATGTAGGGTTTGAATCATAGGAAAACAGTGATAGGGTCAAGACAGGTTCTACATAATTCTTAGCTTAGACATCTAATGTAAAGTCTGAGCTGTGAGTGCCAGCCTCAAATCCAAAGAAGGTTTACACATTAAAAAAAGAAGGAATTGCTTTAACTGTGTGTATACAAACATTGTACTAAGTATTTCAAAACATTCTTTATTGTACATGCATTTACTGCATAAAACATTTTTTAAATGAAAGTGCCAGAAAATTGCATGTCCGTGTATACTGAAATCATCAAGAAGGCAAGAAGTGGTCTTTTTATTGGTGCAAATCTAAGCTAAATATCATTTAAGAAGAGATTATGTTTCTGTTTTTCATCATTATAGTTCAAAAGATTTCAGAATGAAACATTTGAAATTTACATGTTTTTTTTTCAAAGGGTTTTGGGTTTTCATATGTATGCAAAGCATCCTATTTAGTGCTGTTGAGAAATTGTTTGTAATTGATTTAATTTAGGTTTCTCTTTGTGTGTTTCATCTTGCAAAACATTTCAAAAAGTTATAAAAAATGATACAGCTCCTTCCAAATACAGGATAAAGACCCAGAGTGTTAAATCTAAGTGGTAACTTAGATTTGTACTTTCAGTACAGTGGCTCTCAAATGAAGGACTGACAGACCTGAATTCTTCAGTTTGAGATCTGCTCAAGCTGCTGGTTATGATGCATGTTACTAGAGCTTATAGTGTGGCCTCTTTTAGAGAAGATGGTGCAGTGGTTAGCACTATCACCTGGACGCAGAAAGTCCTGAGTTCAAATCTAGTGGGTAGCTAGGGCCTTTGTATGTTTTCTCCAGTTACTTATGGCTCTGCGATAGGTGCAGATTTGCCTTTTGCAGGCTTCCTGAAATGTATAAGCAGTTAAGAAAATGGATGCATGGACATTAAAAACATAAAACAATATATTGTGGGCACCCAAAGCTGCAGGCACCAATAGTGATTGTAGGTTTTCTGATTCTAACATTTATTTCATCATAATCAACTTTTTTTCCCTTTCCAATGGGAGCCTATGGCAGCCCCTAGAACTATCTGGTCAAAAGTTGAGAAAGCTGGCATACTTCCTCAGAACAGTCTCATTTTCACCAAGTTATGTGCCACTACCTTGAGCACTGTAGAACCACCAATAGGGCAAAGCTGGATTTGCATTTGCAACCATAACTTGTGACCCATGTGGCTGATTTTGGAAATTGAGGTACCGTTGGAATCCTTGATTCTAGCTACGTTCAATGCATCCTATGACGTCCGGAATACTGGTATATATGGAAATCCTTGAAACATTTCACAGGTCACAAAGTTTGTCTGATGTTCTCCAAAATTGCCCAAGATTATCTTCAGGCCAAGCTTCACAGAAGTTGTTGGATGGATTTATGATTTTCCAAAGCATTTGCCTATCAGAGCCAATCAAAATAGGTGGTGAAGGGAAACTTGTTAGACAAGCAATTAATCAAATTTGATGGCAAAGCTGCCAAAAAGGAAGTGATCTTATTTCCTGGCAAGTCTTTGGCAAGACCCAACTTCGCAGTCTTTTGGACCCCTCCCTGAGGATGTACGGTGAATTTGGTGTCATTAGACATTTGGGGATAATTAACAAAAGTGTGTTTTACCATACAGCTTGCTGGCAGATCTAAGCACTTCTTCCTTGGTGTTTTCACAACTTGTTTCCTGGCAACTGTCGCGTATCGCTGCTTGGCCCCCTCATTGCTGCTTGCAGCTATATTCATTATTATTATTATTATTATTATTGTTGTTAATAATAATAATAATAATAATACCTGTCATATGTGCTCTCTTCAGTGTGTGTGTTTGTGGGGCCGATGTTTGTTATAACTCTGCTTGTGTGTTTCAGATGTGGGGCCTACCTGCCTCTTTTCCCTTTTCTTGTCAACACACCTGGAAGCAGTCTGGTATTGCCTATTTGTGAGTGGTCTGAAGATTACTTACCAGTTACTAAAGGATGAATGGCAGAATGTATTTTCATGTAAATAACCATTAGTTTGCTCATTTATTTTAAAGGTGCACTCTTTGTCTTGAAAATGACCGCTGTTGTAGTAGTGAATCTGGAAAAAATTGATGACAGAATATTCACCTGGTTTTCTCTCATTTCCAAAACTTAGCGATAAATCAACGTGTCACATGGTTCAAATATGCACTCATCTTCACTTCTTCATGTAGTTTACCATTTTTATGGTGTTGAGCATGGTGCTCAAGGTGCTCAAATGATGTTGCACTCAGAAATGAAGAGGTTACATCCACTGAGGCTCTCTGTCATTATTAGCTATGCTAAGGACTGCTACCATGAAAACTCAACACTGAATCCACAGCACACACTTACGGACAATGAAATGATTATTTACTCACCTCGTTATGTACTGAAGACTGAGACAGTATAAGTGGATGTCTATTACCTGGTTGTGATCATTTTAACATCTGATACTAATGTGAGTGTTGCAAGAGTTAAAATGAAAATTGTCGTTCATATTACAGTAGGGCTTACTGGATTTGTGCTTTGTCATAGCTTGTTTTAGGATTCAGACACTGCAAATGTCTTTTATGATTGGTGCCTTGCTTAGTGTAGGAATCAAACACCATTTATCCAAACTTGGTACAGACACAAAACCCTAACGAGCCTACAGTGCATTAATGAGTTATGTTGTTCCCTGCTGAAGAACAGGACAATATACGAGACATGCAACAGGTCAGGTATAGCTCCCGCCAGTGAAACTTGACAGCAAAGGGCCAAGACATGCTCGATCAAGAAGCAAACAAAAATGAAAAGGAATTAAGAACAGCCTATGACTCTTTGAAACAAACAGCTAGGAGATTAGGTTAGCTTTACAGGCTCTCTGCTCATTAGAAGATCTTGATAGAAGTAAAAGAGAGATCCAAGTTAAACACAATACAGTCCAGCAACTTTACGAGCACACTCATTGAAACAACACTACTATACCAGAGACTGAAGAAAATGGATGGCTCTCTTTCAGCCAACATCTGTGACCTCATTCAGAAACCTATACAGACCACTGATGAGGTGTTCAATGATTGACTTGAGGAAGAAAGAGTGATGATGGTTTTAAATAAGGATGAGTTTGCCTCTGTCTTGGGAAAAACAAATACAAAGACAGTTTTCTCAGAGTCCCAGCAATCAGGCACACACTCAAGTCCCTCTTCTGGACACTCAAGTAAATGAATTGAAGTGCTTGCAGAACTAGCAGCCACAGAATAGGCAAAGGTTGTTAAAACAACACAAACACAAAGCAGAAATATATCTGAAGCTCCATGAAGAGTTATAAGTGGATAATAAAGTGAAGATAGCAGCAGCTAGAGTAAGAGCATACAGTGGTAGTGATGACTTGGTAGTGATGACTTGGAGGAAGAAATTATGCTGAAAATAATTGTGGAACAAAACCAGGCTATTGGAATAAAAACACATCTAAATCCACAAGCAATGACATTTCAACCTCAACACCCTATCTTTGTGGCCTCTGTAAGTCAAGAGATGAGTGTTCTTCTTCAAGCAATTACAAACTCATGGAACTGGTGATCCTCTACAATTCATAGATCGGAAAATCTCATTCTTACAGGTCATAAATCTCTCCCAGTAAGTGAAGCAATTTTTTATCTAAAGAGTTATCTTGCAGGAGAGGCACGTAAGGCTGTGCAGGGATTCTTCTACAGAAACACAGAAAGTGCTTATCAGAGTGCCTGTCTAATCCTTGAAGACAGGTTTGGAAGTCCATTTATCATACAAAGGTTTTCAGAAACAAGGCGTTGAAATGTGCCAAATGATTTGTTAGTACTTTGAGAATTTGCAGATTTTCTCCAAGGATGTGTCAAAGCTATAACTCATGTCAAAGGTCTTACCATCCTTGATCACAAGCTACTCAGAAAGCTACCAGAATGGGGTGTGCACAGCTGGATTTAAGTAGTTGTGGAGGAAATGGAGACTGTGTGAGCTTATCTTGCTTCACCGAGTTCATACAAAAGGATGCAAAAGTCATTTGCAATCCAGTAGCATCTCCATTCTTGATGAATACCAAAAGCCCAGAGGAGAGATTTCCCAAGAGAGCTAGAGCACTAAATACAAACATTCAGTTTAAAAATGTGTTTATAAGAGACACTCCAGACCACAAGTTCAGACAGCCCTGTCTCATCTGCAATGATGAAATTCACGGTGTTGCTAAGTGTGTAAAATTTGCAGAAAAGAACACTGATAAGAAGTCTTTGATTCATGAGAATCACTTGTACTTTGAATGTTTGAGGAAAGGGCATAACATCCAAAGCTTTAAAAGATGACATACCTGTGGTATACTGTATATCATGCAACTTGCATGCATGAGGAAAGACTTGTGGAACCAATATAGGTGTGACTGTTCCAGCTGGAGACCATGGAAATGAACATTTTCAGAAGGTCCTAACCCATGTGTTGATACAGCACACTTCCGCTACCAGTAGTATCCTCCTGGCTCACTTGTCATCACTAAAAGACCTTCAACAGGAAATTCTCACCTATACAGTATACTACTAGACAGCATTTATTGGCAGACCTTGATGTTGAGACACAATTAGTCCAGCTGAAACTAAGCACAATAACATCTGTGTGCGTGAGACCATACCAGTCAATATTCATACATCCCAACTTAGAAAACGGCACTTCAGTGGCTTGACTTCAAACATCTCAAAAGTAAGCCGTCTGTGCTGATAAAGACTGATAGTGGGCCTGCTAATTTGTGACTGCCCAATGGCACTAGAACCAGGTTGCTGTTAACTTGGTAAATCAGGAAGCTTTCTCAAATGCCTATATCTCTTTTTCAATAGAGAGACAGTCTTCAAAGATCCAGCCCAGTTTTTCAAATTGGCCTGATTCTAAATAAAATGGACTTTTTTGTGTTGGTGGAAGATTAATAAGGTGAAGCATCCTATCATTCTTCCAAAACAACAGCCACATCACCAATCTAATTATGTCATGCTACCAGACCAACATCGGTCATCAAGAAAGAAAGCAGACTTTGATGGAACTCAGAGCCAGTGGCTTCTGAGTAATTGGTGGGTTTTATTCACTTGTTTGCAATGCTGAAAACATAGATGGCCACTGGAGGATGTTCCATTCACATTCTGCAGTATGGATTTTTTTTATTATTATTATTTTTTGCTTCATCAGTCTAAAGGGTTAACAGTCTTTCACCTCTATTGTGATCAAGGCAGAAATTTTGTAGGTGCAAAAAATACTTTAAAAGAAGTACTTAAGCAGTGTGACACCCAAGCACTAAAGTTGTTTCTTGTAGCCAAGCAGTGTGAATTCATTTTTAATGCACCCACAGCCCAGGGAGGTTGGATGATGCTTTGCTTCAGACATTATTCAGAGACCATGGCCAGTGTCAACAGTTGGCCACTAATTGCGGATGCAATGAATGATCCCCAGTCACTAGAGCCTCTCACTCCAAACCACTTCATTTTAATGAAATCAAAGACTCCTCTTCCACCTCCAGGGGAATTTGTGCCGCAAGAGATATATGCTTCAAAAAGATGGCGCAGAGTCCATCTTAAGAAAGAGTATCTCATGAATTAAACCAATTGAAAAAAATGGCACAACATGAAGCAACATGAAGGTGAATGCCATAGTCATTATCAAAGAGAACACAATGCACAGGAACCAGTGGCAGTTAAGAAAAGTGGTTGATGTCAAGAAAGACAGTGATGGCTTGGTTCAAAACTCAAAGTACAAATAAGCGAGACAAACCCTGCAAAATGGCAAGAAAGACCCCAGTTAGCAACCTGTTATGAATTATGAATTATTTACTTTATGTTATTAATTTCTCATTACATGATTGCTGGGAGTATGAATGACCATTAATTTGCTAATTTATTTTGAAAGTACATGCTTTCTTTTGACCGTGTTCGTTAATGAGTCTGGTAAAATGCACAATCTAATGGCAGAATGTTTGTTTGGTCTTTCCTTGTTTCCAAACCTGTGTAATGTGGTGCAAATATGTAATAATTTTCACCTCTTTATGCAGCATTTATTCTTTCTTTAGAAGCTGTTAAATAGTATTTTTTGGTCCTACCATCCATGTGCTTATTTAGCTCAAAGTGAGAGCCAGTCAAGCTAGCAGTTATCCCTAGTGGCATCAGTATCCAAAAACTCTACATTGGACCCTTGGTTATTAATGTTTTGGGAATGACAGGATTATCGTCCTTTCCTAATTTGTGTAATTTAAGTTGATTGAATTTAAGTTTTCAATTATTTTGTTAAAAAACTTCTTAGTGTTTAGTTTATGGTGCTCATGGTGCTAGACTTGTCTCTGTCCGTTGTGTCTCTGGTGTCTTGTTACTCATGCTATGTTTATTCATGTGTCTGTCTTCAGTGTATCTGCCTCCATGTCTTATGTCAAGTCCACATCTGTTTCCATGGCTACTTGTTTCCTTTTTTACTTTGCAAGTCCCTCGTTTTGCGTGCTTCGTTTTCAGTTTTGCTTCCTCTTGTCTTGTTTGATTATTCCCAGCTGTGTCTCCACCTGTTTCCTGATATTCTTGTTATCCATTGCTTGTATTTAAGCCCTGAGTTTTGCTGTGTTTGTCACGATGTATTTACATACATATATATGTTGTGCAGTGTTCCATTCCTGTGAGCCCGGTTTGTATTTTGAATAAGACTGATTTTTGCCACTAGCCTCGAGGCCAGCCCCCTGAACTGCTTTGTTCCCATTTCCGGCCTCCTGGATGGCCCTCTTGATCGCAACTGGCAGCCTCCTGACAGACCCCAGAACTGCTTCATCTGCAATCCTGGCCAAGCCCTGAGTTTTACTGTGTCAGTTGTTGCATCATACCTTCATATGTTGTGCGGTGTTCCTTTCCCATCAGCCCTGTTTGAATTTTGAATAAGCTTCATTAAAGTAACCTCTCAGTCATGTCTATCTCCTGAGCACTGTTTGTTATGGGCAAACTGTGGTTCTCACAGAAGTCCAATAACAAAACACCATTCAGGTTCAGATCAGGCAGGCCGTTCTTCCCAATCACGCCCCTCTAGGTCTCACTGTCATTGCTCACATGAGTGTTGAAGTCCCCCAGCAAGATGATGGAGTCACCAGATTGAGCACCTTCCAGCACCCCACCCAGCGACTCCAAGAAGGGTGGGTACTCTGAACTGTCATAAGCGCAAACGACAGTCAGGACCTGTTCCCCGGCCCAAAGGTGCAGGGAAGCAACCCTCTCGTCCACTGGAAAAAAATTCCGACATACAGGTAGCAAACCGGGGGGATATAAGAATATCCACCCCAGCTTGCCACCGAGGGCAACTCCAGACTGGAACAGAGTCCAGCCCCTCTCCAGGAGACTGATTCTAGAACCCAGACCGTGCGCTGAGGTGAGTCCAACTATATCTAGCTGGTATCTCTCAACCTCACGCACTAGCTCAGGCTCCTTCCCCACCAGAGAGGTGACATCCTATAGCTAGTCTTGATGGCCAAGGATCGGTCTGCCAGGGTCTCTGCCTTTGGCCACCGCCCCACAGACATTGCACCCGAGCCCTACGACGCCTCCTGCGGGTGGTGGGCCTACAGGAGGGCGAGCCCATGTAACCTCTTCAGGCTGTGCCTGGCCGGCACCATGGACTAATGCCCAGCCACCAGACGCTCTCCCTAGAGCTCCCTCCCCAGGCCTGGCTCCAGGGTGGGGCCCCGGTAATCCTATGCTGGGGAGGGTCCAGTGTTCCTTGCAAACATAAGGATTTTCATAAGTGCACGCGACACCAGGACACTCTAGGTCGCTCCCACTGGGAGGAGACCCCGGGGTAGACCCAGGACATGCTGGAGAGATTATATCTCTCGGCTGGCCTGGAAACGCCTTGGGGTCCCTTCTGATGAGCTGGTGGAGGTGGCTGGAGAGAGGGAAGTCTGGGCTTCTCTGCTTAGGCTCCTGCCCCCGTGACCCGGCCCCGGATAAGCGGAAGATAATGGATGGATGGAATGGATTTCCACAATCCAGCTGCGGGTGGCTCATCTGCAGCTTCTGGATAACTCTACATTCTCGTCACTGTAGACAGCCTGTTCTTGGGATTTCCTCAGCCTACCTGCAGCAGCGCCCCAGGTGTCTGCCAGCGCCTGTGTCGGTGTCCCATCTCCGCCCTTCGACGTCTGCCTCCAGTCACCAGAGGAGTCTTACTGTTGACCGCAGAGCGTCTCTGTCGCCACCCTGACCTCCAGTCAAACCACAAGAGGAATCAGTTTTGGCCCCTGTCTGCACTGCTGGCACCACGGCTGGCCCTTGAACTGCTCCGTCTTTGCCACTGGTGATGAGACTGGTCCCCAGAAAGGACTTGTCTCCACTGCTCACCATGCAGCCGGCCCTCTGAACTGCTCCATATGTGCTGCTGGTGCCGCAACGAGCCTGCTGAACTGCTTCATCTTTGCCGTTACCCATGCAGCCAGCCCACTGAACTTTGTTCCTGTTGCCAGCCTCCTGGATGGCTCTCTGAGTTGCTCGGTTGCCACTGGCAGCCTCCTGACAGACTCCCAGAACTGCTTCATCTGCACTGGTGGCCATGCCCTGAGTTTTACTGTGTTTGTAGTCACGTCGTACCTTCATATATTGTGCAGTGTTCCGTTCCTGTCAGCCTTGTTTGTATTTTGAATAAGCCTCGTTAAAGTAAACTCTCACTTACGTCTATCTCCTGAGCACTGCATTTTGCGTCCAAACTCGTCTGCATTCACTGCACGTTATGACAGAGACTTTCTGCTGTTATCAGTTATGCCAAGGGCTGCTACAATAATATTTAATGTGCTTCTCTGCATCTCATTTTTAGGCTCTTGTACAGGTCTCCATATTCATCATCCCTGCCATCAACCATTCTTCTTTCTCTTCTTCTTCTTCTGCTTGATGAAACTTGGAAAAAAAAAACTCAATTCAAACTCAATTCAAACTCAATTTGTGTGGGGCTGGGTTAGAGAACTTCTTGGACTAGTTAATTTTTTCCCACTCTTCCTTCTTCTTATCCTGTTTATTTCTTCTGATGCAATTTTCTATCCTTGTAAGTATCTTTCCTTTTTCCTTTTGCTTAATTAATCTACTGTGATTTCAGTTTAAAGCACAAAATATGAAAACATTCAAGGGGAAATGAATTATAGGCAGTGCACCATGGGAAGGAAAGAAACTTTCAAACAAACATGTTGGTAATATAAAGTCTGTGTTGTAAAAATGTGTATACTTGCAGACACAATCCAATCCCATTTTGAAAACAAAATGGGATTTTCAAAACAAATAAATTGCATTGACTCATTTAAATTGCTATGTTTAAAATAGACTAATTAAATAAATAAATACAAATCGGATGTTGAAATATTTTCCACTTTTTCCAGAAGTTCATGGCCAATAAATATAGTAGTAAGGTCTATTCGTATCATTTTCCTTAACAAGGCTACAACCTGCTTTACAGAAGGAAATGCAAAATAAACTACAATATCGAAAAAAGAAAAAAAAATTAAAAACCTAGGAAGCAACAAGGAAACACAGAAATTATTTAAGTGAAATATACAAATTATGAGAAAAAAAGACGGAGATTAAAAAAAAAAAAAAAATAGCAAAATAAAAAAAAAAAATAAAAAAAAATAGGAAAAAA
>VUQJ01015903.1:33582-43934 GCA_015108635.1 Andinoacara biseriatus | reverse complement strand
TGGTGATTAGTAAAAAACTGAGAGACGACCTCCCCTCCCCGGGTGAGTGCTCACACTCTGCAGGGGCCTAATGAAGGAGCCTGAAGGCAAAGAAAGCCCTGCAGGGTCAGAGGCTGATGTCAGTGAGAAACCACACTAACCCTCTAATCTGGTGACGCCCAACTCAGAGTGCAGGAGCCCAGAGATGTGTGTGTGTGTGTGTGTGTGTGTGTGTGTGTGTGTGTGTGTGTGTGAGGGTATGATTTAGTTGAAGTGCTTCTTAATAGGTCGGTTCACCATGAATACATGACTCAGCTTATCATGCAAATAGTTTTGATTTTAATTTCCCATTATTTTACTTTCATCCCAATACAAAGGAAGTCACCAGGTTTTCATGTTTATGCATTTATTGATTTTTCATTTTTTCAAAAAAAAAACCTGTTAAAACAGTATGAATGGCAGCGTGCTGACAATATACACGAGTAGACGCTGCACATTCTGATATGCTAAATATGAAGCCAAGCAAATAGATTGCCTGGAAGAGCCAAGGTGCTGTGTTTGGATGGAGTCCAAAACTTCATAAATGGAAATCTGGACAAATAAAACCACAGCTGTCACTTCTGGATTCTCTTCAGCAGTTTATTCCTTTATTTTTATCGTGCCACTGCCTGCCTGGACAAGCAGTAGGTCAAATGAGACTTCATTTCAGCTTTAAAGGGTACTTGAACTAAAGCAATCCTTTAAAGAGGGAAACACTCCAGTAGTGGAAAAACTGGGGGAAGATCTTTTTGGCCAAGGGTATAAAATATGCGGTTTACCCATCACTCACTGGGATGGAAGCCATGGTGTCTGCTCAGAAAAGAGTCAGCGCACAATGAGTGTATCCGCTTACATACAGTAGCCAAAACATCCCGGAGAAGTCTGTGCCCACTACGCACATTTCACTTTGTTTCATCATGCCAGGAAGAGGTTCACTGATTGCATCTATTTATACGTCTTTGTGCTGTCAATAATTACTCCCAGTGCCTTAGCTGTGACCTGAAGGGAAAAGTGGTGGCCTGTGGGAAAAGGCACTCGAGAGTGAAGTGAAGCGGATCAGGACATATTCATTAGGCGTGTCGCTGCTTCCCAGTTCATGTTACCATGCCTGGGATTTATAGCAGTTTCAGCTTCTCGTGTCTTTCCATAAGTCTTGCTCTCTCCTTCCTGGAGTTTAATCTCAGGGAAAGGGGTTTTGGGTTTCTGCTGAAATATTTTATCAGCTCCCGGGATGCTGTCTGACATGGGAGTGGAGTAAATCTGTACCAAGATCACATCAGCGTCTTCTGATGTTTTTCAGGAACGCCTCATCGGTCTCTGCTAACTCTTACAGACCCAGACAGACGAAGATCCCTGTTAATCTGATTTCTTTGCAATTCCCTTTAGGGGCACTGGTGGGAAAGCCATCACATCTCGCAGAAGTGCTGAACCATAACATTTTCTCTGGGAGCAGTTGGGAGTGCGCGGTCATTAAAGAGAGACGAAGGAGCTCAAATTGACATTCAGCAGTGTTGTGACCTTCGCAGTGTGCCCTTTTTATGGTGCCTGATCTTCTGTCTGCTCTCAGGTGGCTCTGCATGCCTGCACTGAAGATCTATCAGAATCCTGAGGAAAAAATGCATTAACAGATAAATACAATTATTCTGCTTGGCTTGGATTTCAATGAATTATATGAAACATGAACTTGAATGAACATGAACTAAAAATAATCCAAAAGGAAAGTAGGACAGCGTAAAGAAAACCCCACTCAGCATTCCAGAGCATTAGCCAGCTTAACCTCGCCTTCATTTGGTTGAACTGATCTGTTATCTGTTACTGATTGCCAGCATTGAAAACTTGACAGCAGCTCACAGATGCAGAGCAGGTCTTTAAAGAGTCCAACTTGAAATGACCTCACACTTTTTTTAGTCCACAAATCAAAGGGATGTCAGTCAGTGTCCAGCGGAGCACTTCTCCGGTACTTCCATTCTCTCCGAGCTCCCCTTTCCACTAAAACCCCCATGATGGGCTATAAATAATTGTCCGAAGTCACCCCTGATGCGTAATTAATTTCCAGGAGCAGGCCTGCAGTGGTGGAGCACAGTAGTGTTATGACAAGCCACTCCATCAAGCCCATCACCTGTTGGATTCATGATACACTTGTTTTCCCAGCAGTAACTCGAAACCAGGTCCCTATTCCCAGCACACGCTGGGGCACCAGTGAGACAAGGTAAAAAATAGCATTTGTATGTAAGCATATAGTTGTGTATTTAGGATAGAAAAAAAATACCTGTTGATTTTCTTTAAATGGTACTTAGGATTTGACATAATCTTTCAAAACCAGGAACAATGTTGTTCTGGTCCTGGGACATTTTGCCCAGCAATTTGAGTTATTTTTGACTTTCAAGCTTTGTTTTATAAACGTTCTTTTGATTCTTGGTTTCCTTGGTGGTTTTATTATTGCATATTTTCTTAAGTATGTTTTATCTTGTTATCGCCTGCTCATTTAGGTTTTCCTTCAGCATTCCTCCCTCCTGTCAAATCTCCTGCGTTGTGTTATTCACACGTCTTAATCTTGGCCTCAGAGTTATTTTTCCTGTCTTATTCTGACGGTCTCTCGTCTCATGTCTTGTATTTAGTTTTACTTCCCTTGTCTCGTCTACTTTTGTGTTTAGTTTCAGCTGTGTTCTCCTGTTGTTTCCCTTTTCCTCATTGCCTCGCGTATTTATTGTCTCAGTCGCCCTTTGTGGCATTTCTCAGCTTTAGTATTTTCTAGGTTTTGTGATGTTCATAGTTAATATGTTACTAGCAATCTCAAATCTCTGTCTGTCCTGTGACTATCTCAACAACCCTGTGCAAGTGTATTGCTAGGGACCTGAATAACGTGGGATTTTTACTTCTGTATTAAATCTACACCACAGATGTCATAACTGCAAAACCTTCTGAAACTCTAACTAATGCTGTAACCTGATGTGCACCACCTTAGAAATATAACTACACCTCGCATCGACGCAGCCAGTAACTCATTTACCTGGATCATCAAGTTAGGGGAGCGGTCTTGCTGATTTACAGGTGTCCTGACACAGACAGCTGGAGTCAGTCTTCTTAGGCTGGCAACCTTCTCATCCAATGTGCAGGCACTGAACCAGGGAGATACGAGAATACCCATCCATGCTTGCCACTGGTCACGCAGGGCAACTCCAGACTTATTCCAGAATTCAAGCTGCATGTTGAGCTGAGAGGAACTACTGTGTGTCTACTTGGTACCTCACAGCTTCTCATGAGTTCTAGGCCGAACTATCGGCATTGTTTACTATTCAGTTGTTCTAAAAGCGCCATTAAAATCCTTCTGTTGATCCAAAATACTGTTGTTGAGTACTGACAGGGACAAGAAAGGAAGAGACTATTTCTCCCATGTTGGTCTCTCTTCATTGGCTCCTTGTTAAATCCAGAATTAAATATGAGTTTAAAGGACTTCTTCTTGTATACAAGGACTAATGACACCTCGTTTTATCTTAAATACCTCATAGAACCCTATTATCCCAACAGAGTACTTCACTCTCAGACTGCAGCTTGCTTGTGGTTCCTACCCGCGGGAGTAGAATGGAATTGAATGCCTTTATTGTCATTATACAGAATGTACAGGTGAGCTAAATTCCTTTCTGAAAAAACCTCACGCCCAACGTAGGGCTCGAACCCACGACCCTGAGATTAAGAGTCTCATGCTCTACCGACTGAGCTAGCCGGGCTGTGAATGTAGAGGGAGGCGGAGCCTTCAAGTTCGCCTTTGTGGCAGCAGCTTCCAGTTTGGTTTCAATTTTCCTTTCTGATCAAGCTTACAGTTAGGGCTGGATGAGGTGAGCCTGGTTCTCCTGGAGGTTTCTTCCTGTTAAAAGGGAGTTTTTCCTTCCCACTGTCACCAAGTCCTTGCTCATAGGGGGTTGTTTTGAGTGTTGGGTTTTCTCTGTAATTATTGTAGGGTCTTTATATTACAAAGCGCCTTTGACTGTTTGTTGTGATTTGGCGCTATATAAATAAAATTGAATTGAATTGTCTCTTCTATAAGGGTCTTGGGAGTTTGCAGTGTAGCTCTTCACCCAGAAACAATTTGCCATGGGAGACTGTGTCAGGGGCAAATTATACCCAACAACATAGCTCCTAAGATCACTAGGGCACATAAATGCCTCCACTGTGATAAGGTAGCGATTCATGGATGGGACTCTGTGTGTGGCGGGCCATAAATGTACACACAGTCTTAATGACGACATTCTTCGTGATATTACTACAAGCCCCACAACTTACAGTTAGGTTTAACGAATAGAACTAAAGACCAAATCATCAATGCATGAACTCAGTGGTTGCCTGCAGTGATGCATTTAGGGAACACGTGTAAATTTTAACTAAAAAAACATGTTACACTCTCACATTACTGCCTTCACATAAAACAGCAGTGAAATAGTGAAAAACAGTAAATGTAATATTTCAGTTTCAAACTAAACTGCACCTGCAAACCTTTAATACAACATGTTTCCTGCAGTCTTACAGATTATTCCACACCGGACATCTCCCTCAATCCTCCAGCATCGCTGCCCTAAACACATACACACTCCACGCTGTACATACATAGCTCAGCACACACACTATGGAAAGTCTAGCCCACAAAGAAAACAGGGCAGAGCATTGTTTTTACAGGTACGTAGGCCAATGGACCCCTTTACAGGAAATGAGGTCATTTGATTAAACCATCAGTGTACAAGAGCACTACTGAAAAGTGAGCTGCTATAAAAGTCAGCATAGCCTGGGCCCCTGCTGAGGATGACTATCACCGCTAGGTTTTTATGAGAATGGGAGAAACACAAAAAAATATAAAGTTAAATATGGTTTTAATTAAGTTAATTGATTTTGCTGACATAATGAGGGTTAAATGTTTACCACAAGTGGAGAGTTTTACATGATTCACTTAATTGTCCTTGAGGGAATAGGGCACACGGACAGGAAGTGACTCTGCATCCTTTCCCAGATTTTTGAAAGCACAGTTATCTGCTGTTCCCACCACCTCTGTGAAACAAGGACCACCACGACAGATTGAGCCAAATCAGTCGGGGGGGGCATATCTGCAGCAAACTACAGCTGAACAGAGCTGCAACAGTATTAAAAATAAAAATGTACATTTAGAAAATGTTGTTTCATGCAATTGATCAAAATCAGTGTTAGCCACTCCTATCCTAGGAGCCGCGGTGGTGATGTGGCTAAAATGCAGTTTGATGGGACACAACCTCATTTTTAATGACATATTATCACACACGAAGGGAATGTCATCATTCACCAGACATTTCCTGAAACTTGCTGCATTTCTCTCATTAACATCAACCATTGCGACCATTCGGCCGCCTCTGGAGATTTGAAGTAAACTTGAAGAGAGAAACGACACTTACCACCAAAATTGAGCACCACTTTTGACCAATTAACAGCAGGCAATTTAAAGACCGCCTCTCTGTTTACACAAATTGAAAGCATCCCGACAGCTGCAAAGGTCAAGCCAAGAGATTCTTCTTTCTCCAGATGCCTCTGATGTGAAGTCACCTCTAATTTCTCCTTGGGTAAAATAGAAAACATTCAAATGAGGTTACCCGTACTGGCTTTTGTTAAGAGACTTTGTAAGCATATAGATATTTATTCCACCTCGAGGGGAAGCTGGGCACATGGCCAGTTGCTTAGCTAATGGGATGGTTTTTATTACAGGACTGAAAGGAAGGAAGAACATGGAACATTTAAGAAAAAACAAAAGGAAACATGCAAAAGACTGAAACTACGTTTTTTTTATACTTCCACAATGTGTGGTGTTTTAAAGCTGTTGTTAGGGAAGTTAGATAACTATGATGAACATGTCCTTGGGGACCAGCAGGCAGTGCAAGGTACACCATATTTCACACAGCTGTGTGTCCACAGCTGTTTTTCTGGCCAGTTGGCTTGAGTTGTTTTGTGTTGGTTGACGTTATTTATTTATTTTTGTTTCTTGTTCTGCCAGTGCCATCTCATACCCGGAGTTCGATGACATATTAGAAATCTTCTGCTTTTGGCTTCTGTGTGTTCTTGCACGTTTTCAGTGCTGCAGACTCGATTACCTGCAATGATTAAAACACAGTTCGTTTGTTACGTTATAAAAAAAAAAAAAAATTGAATTGTGTGATGACGTGCATAAATTTAGATTTGATTATTATTTCTAAACGTGTGCTAAAGTGCTTTGCAGAATCCAGAGGGTTAAAACGAGCTCCGTAAATGCAGATAAATGCAGATATCTACTGTTGTGTCTGTATTATATCAGAAACACAGGATTACACTCTGGCTCCTGTTAAGGTAACATACAAGCTACCAGCACATTTACATTTTAAAAAATGAAGTACGCCCTATGTCAGCTGGGACAGGCTCCAGCCCCTCCGCGAGCCTGAAAAGGATAAGCGGAAGCAAATGGATGGATGGATGTCAAAAATTGAAGTTGCTGCAGTGTGTCCTAATAATTGTCTGATACCAATAATAGAGTGGTCCTTGTTAAGGCATTTGGGAGAGTTTGCTTTGGCAGGATAGTTTCCCTTGTTCAGCTACAGTACCTGTCAAATGTTTGGAGACACTTCCCCCATTCAATAGGTGTGTGTCCAGGTAAAATAAGATATATAAATACATATTTAATAGTAAGTCTGGAGTTTAACACACGGGCACAAAATGTGTGGACATATTCAGGAAGTTATATTGTATTTGCAGCAGTGGGCAAAAAGAGAAAGTCTGAGCTTGCATGTATTGTTTTTACCTTCACTGCCCCCACTGTTTCCTGCTTCCTGCTTTCAGAAGGTTATTGCTGTCTTCTCTCCTGAGCACACAGATTTCCCTCTTCAGTTCAGCCAGCATGTGACGAGCAGGACAGACTAGTGAAAATAACATGAGCCAGTTTTATGAATAGTTCCATTTTAAAGGGACTGGTTTCGGTGAAGGACTAATGATGCCATAGCGCTGGCGTCACAGACAGATTGGGGGGGGGCAGAAAGCATTCTTTCCAGGCGCTGGAGCAGCACTTTCAGACTGGGAGACTGGAGCGAGGTGGTGTGGCAGTTTTCCATGTCACATACATCACTCATAACACCCAGCTGCTCTTCATGGCTCTGTCCAGTCACAACAGTAAAATTAAAGCCCAGATAAAGCTGGCGATTTTGCACGTCTGTCAGCACCCTCTGAGATGACTGTGGGAGTGATTCTCGCTAATTACAATTTTTTTTTTTAATGTTTTCTCTAAATCTTTCCACAGGCTCAAGATGGACTCCATCACCATCGCTGAAGCTATCAGTGGAAGCTGACTTCTTCCGGCCGCTGGAAGAGTTCAACAATGCAGAGCCAGAGACCGGAAAGGCTAAACAGATGATGTATAGTTCTCAGAGCCGTGGACCACTGCCACAATTGTTCCCAACGTAATATGCTTGTTGTTTCAGTCTCAGTAGTGTATTGTGCACATATACACACAAACACACAGTGACTGGCACCAAAAAGAGGGGAATTTTCTTCAGACAAATTGAGCATAGGATTAGTTGTGGCAGACATGAGCAGATCAGCTAATCTCAGTTCCAGTCCACATTAGCTGATTTCACAGCTGATACTCTTCTATGCATAGCTGGCAAATGTCATCGCTAGTTAAGCTACTTTAGCCTGCTCACAGCTGTGGCATCTGCAAGCTACTATGCAACCCACGCCGCCACTCTGGCTTCTCCTTTTCGTGTTGTTTCTGCCTTAATAAATATCATGCCGTATATTTCTCATTCGTGACTATTCTGTTCTGTGCTGGGGTCTTGCTGCTGTTCTCCCCACTTGCAGTAAAGAAACTCACCCTCTTTTTTCGTGCCAGTGTGTTTGTGTGTGTACGTGCACAGGGAAGGACAGGGGAGGACATCCTATAACAGTCCTATGCCACCGAATATGAGTCACTGCTGAGGGAAATAACTATCTATTTTGGCTATAGTGAGTTTGAGTGGACTAAACATAGAGGGTTTCTTCAGAAATCTAACACTAATACTTCCCCGACGTTGGGAAATTTGCAACAAACACCAAATTGCCATAACTGAAAAGCTTTTTTCTTTCTTAAATTCATTCTTTAGTCATTCTTCTCTTAGAAAAAATAAGGAAACCAATGATTTTGAAATCCACTGGATTGGTCATTTACCATTTTTCCGCTGTAGCGTAGCAGGATTTTGGTCACATCCTCCTTTCCTGTTAATTTCCCTTACTTTCCAGCCTTTAACTCAGTAATGGATGGACAGTTCTGGATGGACAGTTCTGGATGGACAGTTCCCCATTTCACAGTTTAACTTCACTGCACGAATCCGGTTTCAGTGAACTCACTTAATTACGTGCAGTGAAAGAGAAACTGTGAAGAAAGTTGTTATGCCAGAGTGTTATAGAATAAAGAAAACTTTATTCTTTTCTGATTATCCATTTCTCTGTCGTGGGGGCTGCTGGCATAGGGCAAAAGGTGGGTTTAAGCCTGGAACGGTTGACGATCGATCTCAACACTCAGAGACAGACATGCATTCATGCTCGGATTCACACCAGTAGACAGTTATCATCGTTTAATCATGAGACAACTTATACTTACTTATAAAGTAATTATAAACAATATTTTGCTGTAGGAGTACACTTTAATTGGGGGTTACATTTTCAAGTTTTATCACTATGGTCATATAATGTTAGTCTTGGTAGTTAGGGTTGTTTTTATAGACCGGACACACCTCTTGTAGACCTGCTGTTTTCACGAGCTGAGAAGTAAACTCAGCTTCATGGCTAAAAATGGTGCTGTTTAATATATAATTACATAATAGCAAACTTTGAGAGACTCACGCAGTCGCTATGTGATTTCTGTCTGTACCAGAGTTACCAGTGTACTGGCTTGCAGAGCTGTTTGCCAGAAAGTAAATGTCAGTGCAGTGGCATCCTGCATCCCAGACCAGAGACCTCAGAGCTGCACACTTAAGACTTGAGTCCCATAAGAAAAGCTTATTGTATTAACGGCCAATGGAAAACGGAGGAGATAGCAAATCTAGCTCACAGCTTCCTGCAACTGAAGATAGGAAAGGGCAAATATTTTTGTTCCACAGTTGGGTGATACACCCAGTAAAGTGTAAATGCAAGAAAACATTAATACAATACTGAAATGACAAGTTTGAAGACTTGAAGGCAGATCAGTGCCAGTTGTTTTTTTTTAAGAACAAATAATGATTTTAAAGGAGGAAACCTGTGAACCTCTCTGATGAGTTGGCATACTTATTCTGCATATTTATATGCAGGCATCTGTTAACATCTGTTAATGTGTCGTTTAGTGCTATAATTCAGAGCCATAGTGAACGTGGTAACTGGCGACACTGAAAGTCATGCGTCGCAGATAGTGTGCTGAGTTCGTGCTGCCATCTAGTGGTCACGGGTCGTGCTGCAGCGTGGAGAGCCATGACACGTCTAAAGGAGAACAAAGCCTTCTCGTGTCCTGCTTCTTTTTAAAATGTGACGAACAAAAACATGATAAAATATGCTGATAATGATGCACAATAATTATTACATTATGTGTTTATGTTTTAACGGTCATGTCTGTGTTTTAAATGTATGCAAGACAAGTTTCGACTTGCAGACATTAAAAAGAACTAAAAATGTTTTTGTGAACTAAATTGATAACGTAAATATCTTCTAATTATATCAAACCCTTCACAGTGTAACATCTATCTAATCTGTCTAGATTCTTGTGATTATAAACACTTAATAATGGCAGACTTATTTGTGATTTATAAATGAAGGCTTATTATCTAAAAAAAAAAAAAAAACAGCACACAGAAACGTTTATTCTTTTTGTAATGAGTAATTTATTGTTTTTTATTTTTGTATAAAATTCTTTGTGTCCACTTTAGGCAACAGTTAGCATGAGAGTAGTTCTCACAGCTTTTAGATGAAGTCTAAACTTATCAGTCTTCTCAACAATCGCACACCCCTTTCACACAGACGAACACACAATCACATAGTGTACTGGAGTTAATTTGGTGCAGTGGTCCCAAACCTAAATCTATTAGTAGAAAGCCGAGGACAAAAAGCTCAACAATATGCAGCTTGTAATCATCATCACTTCAAAGATGGTACTATATCAAGGCAAGTCACGCAAACACAAAGAGCCACAATAAATCTGCAGCTTCACAATAACTAGAGGAGACTGCTTTGTTAAAATCTGATGGATGAAAGCATCATTTAATTAGGTTTGAAACCACTGCTTTGGTGCAACTTGTAAGCAGATTTAGATTAAGACAATAAAAAAAAAAAAAAAAAAAAAGCAAAAAAAA
>VUQJ01015903.1:4084-21545 GCA_015108635.1 Andinoacara biseriatus | reverse complement strand
TTTTATTTAAGATTTTTAACTCAATCGTCTTATTTGAGTAAATGTTGGAAACCAAAATTAAAATTAAATTAAATGCACCTACAAGCTATGTGGGCCTATTTCCTGACTGGGCACATGAGAATGGTTTAAGCTACAGTCACACTATTTAAACAGTGTTTGGAGACTGTTGTGCGACCAAAATTATTATGTGCAATCAACTTGCGATCACCCCGCCTTCATGTTGAAGACGGGTACCAGGACTGACACCACTCCCAGTCACCTGCCATCTTCAAACCGACTTTGGTGCGTCATAAAACGGCAATAAGACAAAGTAAATCCCTTTTCCATTGAATAGGGTCAAGCTGTCTGTTTGCAATAACACGGCAATTAACTGTGAAAAATTGCAAATCTGTTGCCATCTGCATCAAACTCGTCGTGTTCTACTAGAGCCAGGTGCAGACTTCCCATCGGTGGACCCCAACGGCGGTCTCTCTCAGCCACAGACTGGGTCGTATCTAAATGAGGCAAATTTACAATTGAGCCATTTATAAACCAACAAAGATGCAGCTAGTTAAGTTCACTGATGACCAGCATTCTACCAAGAGCAACGCAAATCTGCAGCTCAAAAATGAGTGCAGGTTTTTCTCACTGACAACAGCATGGCAGTTCAGAGAAATGAGGATAAGAATGAATGAAGGTTGAACTCTTCTGTTAGAGATTGTGGGGGTGGACCTGAGGACTCAGACTCAGTCCATCAACATGTTAGCAACCTATTTGCCTTTATAAATTAGACGGCAATCATCAGCAACGTTTAATTCCCAATGACAGGATACCAAAAAATAAATAAAATAAAAAATGCCTCCAGGTCAACAATGATGGTGATAAAAATGAACCCTGAACATCTACTGACCAAAGAAAGTGCTGGCAGCAGCATCTCCGTTTTCATGTTTCGGATGCTGCTCCCGTGCCTGCTGAGACTCCTGGCAAACGTAGATGGTGAGCCTTGGACGCACCACTCTGCGTTCAAAGAGAGAAATGACAAAATGGAGATGCTTTTAAAAAAAATTCATACTCTTTTTTTTTTTAATTATATATGCTAAGACAGTAACTTTAAACTTAACCCACCGTCCTTTAAGTGCATTGAAGAGTCTTATACCGTCAGCTGGCCCGCAGATCTGAATAACATCCTCCCTGGTCAGCTTCAACAGGTCTGCCCCTGGTACACAAAACAAGGTCCTATTCACACTCTCTACAAACACATTGTTGCTTTTAAATATCCATCCATCCAATCGCTTCCGCTTTTCCTTTTCAGGGTCGCGGGGGGGCTGGAGCCTATCCCAGCTGACATAGGGCGAGAGGCAGGGTACGTCCTGGACAGGTCGCCCGCCTGTCGCAGGGCCAACACAGAAACACAGACAACCATTCAAACTCACATTTATGCTCTCATTCATACCTATGGGCAATTTAGAGTAGCCAATTAACCTAACCCCAGTAAGTGCATGTCTTTGGACTGTGGGAGGAAACCGGAGTACCCGGAGGAAACCCACGCAGACACGGGGAGAACATGCAAACTCCACACAGTGAGAGAGAGGCCGGGCCAAGGTGGAATCGAACCCAGGCCTTCCAGATGGTATTCAAACTGTGAGGCTAACCACCACGCCACCGAGCTGCCCTGCTTTTCAATAATTAGTTTTTAATGTTATATCTATGCATCATCATTTAAACCCGTCATATTTTACCTGATTTTAACTTTCTCTATGTGAATATCCATAGAAGTAACCATATAAGGTTAACTACAGACCACAGTTCAGGGTCTTGGCAGGGAATTAATGGCAGCTAAAGGACACTTTTGTGCAGGAGTATCAATTCACATCATCAAATACTTGAGCTCTTCTCCACCTTTGCTTCTTCACTTTCTTCCCTTGTGTTGCCTTAAACCAAACACGGGATCGCCACAGGCTTCAATCAAGCTGCTCTGTGAAGCATGTGGCTAAAAAAAAAGGGTCTTACCTGAGAAGTTAGTGAAGAGACGACAGAAGGGTGAGAAGCGGTTTCTATGAAGCCACTGTTGTGCATCCTGTGGTGTTGCTGTTGGTAACAAATTCTGAAAAAAAAAAACTGAATGAGTCAAAACACTCTGACATATGCAGCCATGTCAAAGACCATCAGAGGCATCTCTATGGTTACACCATCATGGGATAAGTCTGTAAAAGCGTTAGAAGTAAAAAGGAAAAACTGAAAACACATGAATATAAATCAGTGAAGGTTATCAGTACTGTACTGTTTACAGTACAGTAAACAGTCACCAGATCCCAATCCACCAGAGCACCTTTGGGACGTGGTGGAGCGGGAGATTCACATCACGGACATGAAGCTGTCAAATCTGCTGTGAGGCCATCATATCCATATGGAACAAAATCTCTGATTTTGTTTCAAGCACGTTGCTGAATCTATGCCACAAAGAATTTAGAGTCCAATCCAGTACTAACAAGGTGTACCTAACAAAGTGGCCTGTAAGTCTTTTTTTACTTTTCGGGAAGTTTCAAAACAGAATTTAAAATGTTAATCATCATTTCAGTTTGCTTTGACCAGAAGAACAGTTTCTGAATTCATATAATTTAGCCTAAATTAATCAAATCTTCTTTACACATCAATAATGTGGCAAAAATAATACATCTTTTTTAAAGTGGGTCACATCGGACTAAAGGACAGCATTTCGGGTAAACAGCTGCCCAAATAAATAAATAAATAAATAAATAAATGAATGGATGAATGAATGAGTGACAGACTGAATTCTAGTCGTACCTGTTGGGATTTAATCTTGTATTTTTGCTTTATTTTTATCAAATGCTTTAGTTGCAGGTTGAGTCAGATTTGATATTTTAAAAAATTCCTAATGAATCTACTGCTCGGCTGAGGTTTAACACCCAGATGCCCGCTTTGCCTTTGTGCTTATTAAAATGCAGTTGTTTGGTGAGGCAGGAGACACGCAGGCAGTAAAATAAATCCACAAAATGAAAATAAACTTACATCTGCTACCGGAACAACAGGCTCAGGCTGGTGGTTTGGTGATCCGTTTCTACAAAAGGATGTAAAATTTTCCAGTTAGAACGCAGGAATAACAACGACCTCAACATTAAGAAAAACATCTGTTGTCCCTACTAATCGAATAAGACCACTCCATGGATTTTATAGGGAATTTTATAGTAATCCAGGAAGAATACCCTTCAGCAACTGGAAAGCTGTTGTGGGTGCTATTGAAGCCAGGAGATGGGGAGTTGTTGACATAAGTGATCTCAGGCCAAGGAGAGCACTGCAAAAGACCCAACATTTGTGTTATTGTAGCATCAAAATACATGAAAAGTATTTTTTTTTTACTGCCACTACTTTTAATCTTCAGGTTTCACTTAAATTGAATTTGAACTGAATCAGTTAAGTGCTTAAGAAAATTGATTTAACGGCTGGATGGGTCTCTTCTACAAGTGTCAAATCACCTTGTTATTTCCTACTTAAATAATGGATTTATCAGGAAAATCCTCTTTGGCTCTGCTTAAGAGAACGAGTGTTTGTTGCTTGTCTGTTTATTAAAAATTAAAAATAATTCTAATTAATATATAACACAGTCCAACAACAGACCAACTTCAGTGGTGTATTTTATTAGATCAAGCTAAATTTCCTTTTGATCGCTCGTACCTTTATCCAAGCAGTGAATACTGCTCTTAGCGCTCTTACATGCTTACCTCTGTCAGGATCGTGGTTTCATAGGAGGGCTGGTATTTTTCCTTTTCCTGTGGAGCCCTCTTCTCCATCTTCTCCCTGTCTGTCTTCTGCTTTCTGTCTGCACCTTTAGGCTAAAGCATGACAAGTGGTAGAAATAAAGACGGTGATCATGGACAGCACTACCGCAGGGACCAAACAGAGCATTTGTACAGTGGTGCATTAAAGATTTTATTTCAGAGTCTCTATTTTTCCCCATGTAATTCCTCTCACCTTGAAGACTTTGACCTGGCAGGAGGCAGAGTGAAGGTGTTCTGTGTACTCTCCATTCTCGTTCTCTTTAAACGTGTCGATCTGGATGCGGAAAGGCACGCCCTTTTCTCCGCCGTGCTTGCGCATGGTGAATTCTGTGCTAATGCAGTGAACCTAAAAATGAAACGAATATGAAACCGGAATCTAACTTTGGTCTGTGATATCAATATAACAATATAATATCAATATAACAACAAATCTGGGAAAAAATGTTACACTGGTAACAGACTCACATTCAGTTTACTTGTTATAGAATAAATGAGTAAATCAAATGTTAACCGCTCATCTCTGTCATGCCAAAGCGCTCTAAACTGCCTCATATCACTGCCATTCCTTTTAATTTAAAAGTATAAAGAATATGAAGTAATAACACAGTAATAGCATGTTGCCCATCGAGTTACCTGGATAAATACTGAGGTTCTTTTTGATGGGTCCCAAAGGAATTCCACCGTGTTGAGCTGAGTGGGGTTAGCCCTGGGATCGATTATCCCCACGGACATCGGGATATCTGCAGTGGATCAAGGCAAAACAAGTAAAACAAAGATGCTTGTAATAGACATCATCTTCTCAGTGCCACCGTTAGCATGAATTGGAAATTTTGGTTAACAGTTAATATTCAGAATTTATTTTCTGCTAAGCTATTTCATTGTTAATGCACACATACTGGAAGGCTACACACCAACCGCCTTTATAGCACAAATTCAGCACAATAAATAAATGCCCATCTCTCTGGAAGCTCACCCAGGTCGAGAATACGATCTCCGGGCCTGTTCCAGCGCCAGCCTTCCAGCTGCTGGTGCTCTGTGTACTGAAGTCGTCGGTCATGAAACACCACGCGAATGATGCTCTGAAATTCAGAGAAAATCATTTTTACTAAAGGATTAAGAAGAGTATAAACTGGAGTATAAACCCCAGTATAGGGGCTACATATACTTTCATTTCATTTCATTTTTATTTCATTCAATCAACTTATAAATAATTCTTATAACAACCAAAAGAAAAATGAATGAAAAGGAGCAGAAAGAAGAATAAACTTATAATATCTGCCCCTCATTCACACAAAAACAAATAAATAAATTTTAGCTATTCAGCTTGGAAGACTGTTACTGGCATATTTCAAATACAAAAACATTACAGTGCACACAACAAAAAATACAAAACATCAACTTATTCAATACCATATCGCTTCATCATAATAATTTTCAGATTTCTTTTTAATATAGAAAGATTGAGATTGTTTTTTTTTATTATTATTTCAGTTCCTTTTAAATTATATTCACTTTCTCTTTTAACAAATCATTGTTGAATATTGACTGGTAATAAAATTTTTATTACACTTTGTAAATAAATTTTAAAATATTAAATTCTATCAATTCATTAAATTTAGTTGTATAAATATTGGATTTGTATGATCTCTATATCCACCTCCATTTATAACTCTTAACAGCTCTCTTCTATAAGAGAAGAACTGAATCTATGTATGTTTTATAAGTACTACCCCAGACTTCCACACAATATGTCAGATATGGAACAATCAGCGAGTTATACAAAATATACAAAGCTTTTTTATTTAATAATTCCTTTACCTTATTTAAGACGGCAATAGTTTGGGATATTTTAACTTTAATATAGTTTCAAAGCTAAGGAAAGGTTCATTTCTGGTCAGAACCTCTCAGACACACACAATCTGGATTTTATATCACTGAGGAGAGGCTTTAAACTTTAAAGAAACCTTTGAGTGAAACACAACAAATAAAAGAGATATTTAGTTTAACTACAGCTTATATCCTTTATTTAAGGCTTGGAGAAACTAACTGCAAGACTGTTCTGATCCCAGCCCTCTGGGATTTTGTGAAGGCTGACTAGATGCAAGATGAGCTGAAAAGCAGCTGGCCTGAGTTTGTGCAGCAATATTTGTACAGGTTTATAGTAGCAGTTACTGGAATATGCAAATACATTTTAAATCATATTCTTACCTTCACCATTTTGCCAGTGATTTCTGGAAGTTCCCCAATTTTCCGATTATCAAGCATTCTAATTTCATAGGATTGCCCTGCAATGACAAATCTGCATGTGTTCACTATTATTTGTTATTTCCATCCTTTGGTTCACACTATATGTTAACGCTATAATATCACAATAGCCAATTCTGCAATACCACCGTCACTGCTAACTAATCACAATTCAGCACATCAGTTGTGTTAAAGAATGGAAAAATACGTGACTAGGGTTAGGATTAGGGTCCGACTGTTGGCCCTCCCACCTACTAGGTCATAGGCAGCTGAATTTTAACTCTGCAGCTTTTGAATTTGACCTCTCAGATATCTTATGATCAAAGCTGAAAGGTGCACGGTGGCTGGGATCCTGATGCTGACCTTGATTGAGGTAGGTGAGTGTTTCATCATGCAGTTTAACGGCTGGCGAGGTAGGTGCACACAGAACATACTGAAAGGGTAGGATCTTGTCGTCACTGTCTGGCGGGAGGTTGGACTCCTCCTGTTTGAAGATGGGGAGGGCAAGTACATCGCTGCAGAGACAAAAGAAAAGCAAATTTGCATCACTTCATTGTCCAATACAGAACATCTTTTAATAAAACAAACTTCTTTCACAGAATTTACAGAAAACCAGCCTAAATACTTATACTTACTGAACGGATACGACCTTCAGCTTCATGATAAAAAGGTCTCCCTGTCATCACTAGACAACACTTAAAGCTGGCTGGTGAATTATGGTGTCCTCTAGCTTCACAGTTCAGTTAAATATAATGGAGGCAACACTACCAAATACCAAGGTATCCAAGTCTGCATGCTGCTGTTCCTGTCAACACAAGAATTTCTACAGCAAGCCGCCACTTTTCAGAGTATTCAACAAGCCAGAAAAGGACACAAAAAGAGAGGGATCTTTTTTTTCAGGCAAAGCAAAGTACTTCAGTCAGCAAAATATATATATATTTCTAAACTTAGATAAGCTGCAGTAAATGAAAAAGCACAGAACTGTCTGCAGATAACTACCCTAATGAATTCAGGATATGCTGTAGAGTGATAAGATAGATCTAATGCTCCAGGGGACTATTTTCTTCAAAGACTCTTCTCCAGCTAATTGTCACCAAGTAGTGCTATGGATCTTTATCTGCATTTGGCAATTAATTTGCACTTCTGCCAGTGTGAAGAGATTTCACAGCTCAAACTGCCCACGTAGCAGTCAGAAAATGCGAAACACTAAATGTGCACATAAAACACGCACCTGATCGCTAATCCTTAAATTACACAAAATAATCTTGCTTAAAATGTCCAAATGAGTTTGAAAAGAACGGCTGTTTGAAAATAATGACCATGAGGAAAAAAAAAAACTACAAGATCAACGCTCATAAAAATCAGTTTTAGAACGCTAAGTCAAAACACACATTTCTGACATTAGCTTTATCCTTGAGATGTCACCACTGTCACAGCTTACATCTTTCCCCAAATAAAACAATAGTTACATGTATTAAAACAAACAAACAAACAAAAAACTAATCAATTAATCAACAAACAGATCAGGTGTTTTGGTCATTGTAACAGCATTCAGTCATAGTCATACTGTACCTCATACTGTAAGCTCCCGCGCCAAGCTCCTGGCCAATGCCGGAGAGACTTGCATCAAAGTCCTGGACCAGTCCGGACTCAATCACTTCATCCGTGAGGGGTAGTTTGAGAGCCCACGCCATGGTGACGGTGTGGAGGTTATAACGGAGTGCAGTTCCGGCTGAAACTCGAGGCAAGCGTTACCTGTTTCTCACTACCTTTCAAAATTTGGAAGAGAAAGTAAAATACGAGTGAGTGTGGTTCCGATGTTTATTTAAAAGAAATCAGGTGAGATTTAGGTGTTCACTAGTTGAACAGTCCCACAAAAAAGTGTAAAAAATGTTAAGATGATCACACATTGAGTTGTCAGGAAATCCGAGTAAAGCAGAGCTCCAGTGGTTAATGATAATGGCAGTAGTTTTATCCGAGCGTTGACACATCACTCACTTGACTTGGGTCACCCTACAGTGCACTTTATTTCTTTACTGTTTTTAAATTAGTAACGTAAGTCATTATGAGTAACGAAGCTTACCTTTAGGTGGAAAGTGTGGCTATTTGCTAACCCTGCAACAGTTTATGCCATCATGTCGCGTTCCTTCGCCCAAGCGCTAAAATAAACATGTCGAGCTAACACCTCAGCAGCGCAGCCTGCCACTTCACTCCGCATGCTAGTCCTTCTCTAGCTTATTCTGGGGATCGGTTTATTCGTGGTTTGCATGTCTATACGTAAAAAGTGGTCAGATTCACCTGAGATGCTTAAATATGTGTATTACAATGTCGTGCTTTTTGTTTGTTTATCTAGCTTCTTCGGGAAAAGAACCTGCCGTAATTTCCGTTCCGTCTTCTTCTTTGCATGATTTCTGAGTGCTAGCAAAGAACGCGGAGACTCGTTACCGCCACCTTCCGGTGACTTTATGGTTTTAACTTGTCAGTGACGTTAAATAAGGTTATTTTTGTTTCCTCAATAATTAAAACTAAAAAAGGTTATTTTTCTTCTTTTGGCTGCCTAATTTCTTTTGGCACACCATTTTTTTTTCATTTAAAACATACAACACAAGTTATCAGTTGAAAAAGATCTTTTTGATTTGCTTGCAGATCATCATTCAGTAGACAATACAATACAAATTTATAATTTAAGTGGAATCTTACACCCAAGTCCCACAATGTAGCCCAAACTTCCTGAATTCTGAAACAGTCCATTAAAAGCTGTGATTCCTCGTCATTACAAAAAATCATGGGGCATTCTTTAGTGTAACATTACAACTCAGAGTCGTCATCTCTCACAGGAAGCCTGCCTAAAGAGATCGACTTCCAACCATCTTTCATCTCATTGGAAATCATTTTATTTTGAATTGTTTTAACCACTGCAGGATACTCACTACAAGGTGTATTTTTTTCATAATTAAGCATCTGTCCACATTTAAAATAATTTATCAAACTAAAAACCATTTTATACCAATCAAATTTGCAAACGTTGTAATTCTGTCATAGATGCCCATGAATTTTATAATATGCCCTTATGCCTTGCTCTGTCTCATTTCATTTTTCCATAAGGAAAAGTCTCCTACCCAACAAGTTTTCCCTAAAATACTTAAAGGGGTGTTCCTAGCAAATGCTAGAACTACCTAGGAATACCTAGGGGTTGCCACAGCAGATCATCTGCCTCCATGTCACCCTGTCCCTTGCATTCTCCTGTGTCACACCAACCCTCTGCATCAATCTTCCCTGTAGTCTTCCTCTTTATCTCCTGCGTGGCAGCTCAATGGTCAACATCCTTTATCCAGTATATCCACTCTGCCTCCTCTGCACATGTCCAAACCATGTCAGCCTTGGAGAATTTGTCTTCAAACTGCTCAACTTGAACTGTTCCTCTGTAAACTCATGTCCAATTCTGCCCATCCCGGTCACTCCCAATGAAAACCCTCTCTTCTTCACCTCTCTTGTGCCCTATGCCTTGCTTTGGATGGTTGACCCCAGGTATTTTAAGTCATCTAGCTTCATTACCTTTACTCCTTGCATGTTCACTTCCAACTTTCTCCCTCATAGGCTAGTTAACTAAAACTAAACCCAACAGTTAAACTTGGTGTGAAACAATAAACAAATTATTTAACTAAATTAATTAATAAAATGAACTTTAAAAAAATGGTAAATTAAAGGCGGTCACTTTCAGCTTATCAACGTAATCAGCACAGCGAGCATATGTTTATTGAGGCAGTGATAAAAAATAGGCCTTCAGAGTGTTGTGTTTTTATTGTAATATATATTCAAAATTTTTTAAATCTTGCTCATATTATAGTACCTAGATTATATTGAAAAATTAAAATGAATGCATAAGTTAATAAAGACTTTTTAAGAGAGTAAAAACAATGTGACATGCAGAGAAAACAGAGGAGAAAAATAATACACTGATAAAACAATCCATCCATCTCATTTCCTATTGTTAGTCCGTGTAAATGTGTACATCTGTTTCCTTTATAAATGTGCTTCACTGCTCATTTTCATCTACAGGCAATGCCCAGATTGAAAATGCACTGCTCAAAAAAAATAATGGAACACTTGGTCACTTTCCCCCAAAAAGCGAATGGATTAGCAGGCGGTAGCCACAGACCGTTGCTCTCTCCTTACCCCTTCTCTCTGATTTTTGCCTAGTTTTGCTTTTTGCCAGCGTTCTTGGAGCGCTACAGTACCGTCTTGTTCCTGCAGCCAATTCAGGTTGCACGGGTAGTCCAGTTTCTCTACAATGACACATCCATACATCCCATCAGAAAAAGGTTTGCTGTCTCCCATCACAGTCTCAAGAATGTGGAGGAGATACCTGGAAATGAGCCATTGCGTGAGCGCTCCGGACTGTAGAAGGACATCAACCCAACAGCACGATCGGTCTGACAGAGGATTGCAAAGTGACCTCCAGCCGGCTACTAATGTGAATGTTTTTGACAGTTTGGTCTCCATGAGTATGGCATGAAGGTCCAGCAAGCTTGCTGGTACTCTGGGCTCTGGACTCTGAGCTCTGGGCTCCTCCTGTGGTCAGTGTGTAGGCATTCAGTGGTTTCCTTAATTTTTGGAGCAGTGTTTATCAAGAGACAACAATCAGCGAGTAATAAAGATGGATTTATTTAATTTGACAGAAAATGACAAAAAAAAAACAGCATTCAGTTTTGCCGCCCTTTGACATGACGTTTCATGTGCTTTGCTGGGTCAAATGAATATACCTTACATCTTATTAATCTAATTTATATCTTATTTTTTCTATTGGATAACTTATTATATTAAACAATATATTCCCGTCCCTTTTTGAACATGAAGGTAAACACAAGTTAAAATATTATTTTATGGTTAGGTGCACGTCCACTGCAATATAGGCCTTTAAACCATCATTCAAAAGGCAAATATTAGTTGGAACATAAACTGTATCATTCATTTCACAAACTCATAATAGCATAATAGCTTTTATACTTTGCAGTATTTGACATTTTATCTGCATAAAAAGGAAGTAAATCCTGTTCCTTGTCAACTTGATGGCTGCGCTGTTGCCAGTACTGCTACATTTTGCAAAGCTTCCTACAGTTCAAGAACATTAAAAAGCAAAGATGTAATTCTTTCAAAATCACAACTGACACCTTGACTGTAAATTAACCATTCGTAACTCTTTCGGTGTCGCTAAAGTGCCAAGAATCCTTGAAACATTGAAAAGACCCCAGAAAGTAGCTTTATACTGCATGTGCAAAGTGTCCTCTGAGCACTCAGGCTGAAAATCATAACACACCAAACCGCAAACAGGCTTTCCTTCATTGAACAGTTAATTACACTCTTTTTTTTTAAATTTAGTTAATCAATTTGATTGATATTAGGTTTATTAGGAGCGTCTAAAAATGGTGCTAATGTTTCAAGCGGCATGAAACCACTTTAAATTGACTTCATAATAGACCAATTAAGCTCCCATTTTGCAAAAAAATACTTAATCAAACTTGAGATGAAAAATGCAGCTGAAGCATTGTCGGGCTATTAAGGTAACAATCAAAGCAACGAGTAAAGACACAGCAAAAAGAGAGTATTACGAGCACTGAAAAGCAAATTAAAAAAAAGTTTAAAAAAAAGTGTAAAAACAATACAGACGACGGTGAATTCACGCACAGAAATTATGAGTATCTGCACAATCAGCCAGTCACAAACAAACCAAAATAACTTTTACACTTGTGGCACCACAGATGGCAGGCCTGGGCAACAATGTTGGTCTGAAAACTCCATAACCATGACAGTGACTCTATGGGCAACCGGCAGTGTGACACATATCACGCAGCTGCTAACAAAAAGCCAATGAAGAGGAAATGAGCACAGATTTTAAGTTCCCCTTTTGACTACAAATATCAGTGCGATGATTGTCCCAAAACACGATCAGGAGCCAGAGATTGTTAGAGCTTTTTAAGACTTAATAATCCTGATGAAATTAAGGTTATTACAGTCTGTCCTGCAGAAGAAGCTACTTTCAGCTGCTCCTTTATTCACAAGGGGTCACCACAGCAGGCAGCTTCACATGTTTAATTTGGCAGTTTTTTTCCCTCAGATTCCCTTCCAGAGGCAACTCCTAAGGAATATGTGTGTTCTCCTGGGATTGGACTGGGGATCGTTCTCTTGTTAAGCAAATGTGTAAACCACTACACTGCAGAGCTACAGTCTGCAAAGTCCTATATCAGTCGGTCAAAAATGATTATTAATGTTTGCAGAGCTGCCCTTGCCGGACAAATACTTTCTGAATATAAATGGCGTGAGCAGCTAGAAATTTCACATTATCCATTCTGGTCGAAGCATATTTGTATTCAAATATCAAGCCAATGTCACAGAGTGACATACATGTAACTAAACTCAATGTGACTTAGTGCATAACCACTTAACATAAGTCAGAGGGATAGCCTATAAAACCACGTATAAAAGTTCACGAACCGTTTTAAATATATCATGTTAATATCACTGTATATGGTAAGAGGACCATGCAGCTTCACTTAGTATGCACCACACAAAAGTAGTGTAAACAAGTAGAACACAATTATATTACAATTTTAGCACTCTTTCATAAGATCTGTGTGATTTCCTTCATTTTCTCAAAAAGTTCGTACTCTTTCAACCTTCACGACGTCATATTTATGACACAATCCACTTCTGCGCTGCTGAATTACATGTTCAAATTCCCAAAAGGATGAAAGATCAGTCGGAAAATCTCCCGTAATGAAATCACTACTGAACCTGGAATACGTTGATCTTGCTTGTGTTTTTCAGCGTCTGTCGCCGGTTGCAGAACCATACTCGCACAACCTCTCGGTCATAGTTTAGCTCTCTTGCAATCTCTGTAATCTCCTGGCCTGTTGGCAGAGCATTCTTCTCAAAGTAGGAGTTGAGGACTTCTATTGCCTGTGGCGTGAAACTTGTACGCCTCTTGCGTTTTTTGGAGGGTTCACCCCCGACGAACTCCATCAGATTCTGCTGGCCTTTCTGGTTCCAGTGCTCGGCCTCAGCCAGCCATTTTTCCAACACGGGCTTCAACTTCTGAGCACTCTTAGGGGTGATATCCAGCTTTTCAAACCTGCAACAGCAAAGAAAGTTTTCCCTCTGAACTTTTTCACAGGGAATAGCGATGCAAGGACTGACTTTGACATCGTCTGAATCAGCGTGCACACATACACCATCAAACTGCACACACCCAAACTAATTACCGTGTCCAATTTAGAGACCTGAACTCACATTGCCATTATTTCTCAGTGGGATATATATGTAAGCCTGATGATGTGATACAGTAACATTTCAAAGAAGCTGGCTGGTTTCAAATGAAAATAAATGGAGCCATCATCATTAATGATGTATTATATCAACCCCCTGCAACCCATCTGCTATTATTGAGAATGTTAATTTTTATCTAATCCGCAAATTAACTGTGATGAGCGCATCACTAATGGGGACACATGGCATGTAACGCAGCTTCAGAGTAAATCCGCTTGCATGCTCAATGAACTGTGCATAGGTTCAATTTATGCACAAACAGACCCGTGTCATAGCAGAAAATGGCACAGGCATAATTCAGTTACCAGTAATGACGGCTTTATTTTGTTTAGGGCTCATAAAGTGAGTCCAGGGTTTGTCATTAGGAGTGGTTTCATTTCCTATTTATTGGAATGATCCCTGTCATTGACTCAGCAGTGATTTTTAATGAAGTGAAACAAATTAGTATTTTTACACAGTACTTTACCGTTTAAAAAAAAAAAGTAATTAATGCATAATTTACTGTGCAAACACACATGGAAATACAGTATATAAAGGCAAAAAACAGAGTTTCTACAATTCTAATGAGCTTGAAAGTCAATATGGAATGAACACCTTTATTCTTCCACACAGTCTGAGCTTTCTGAGGCAAACGTTCTCGTAATCTTCCCCTTCGCTTCCACTCACTTTTGTACCTCTCTCTCCTGACCTCTTCTGACACAGACAACAGCCAGCCTTCCACCGAGACCATCCCTGATGAGGCTTCAGCGAACAGTAGATGCATCGACTGAAGGACCCGATGCATCTCTCAGGTCCCGCTTCAGGTCTTTGCAGGATTTTCTCATATTTCTTAAGGACGTGACTTCAAATGCTGTTCATCTGCTGCGGATAGTGATTTAGGTCTGCCACTTTCTTTTGTCCTCCATTTATTCAGCTTCGTCAGTTTTTTTAAGGACACGCTGCACGCTAATAGCTCTTTGTTGGTGCAAAAAGACTTTTTTTGTTGTTGTTGTTTTACTCTTTTAAAATTAGTCCTGATTTTCTAACTAACTTCACTTTACTTTAGTATTTAATAGTTCATAATATCTCTTTTATATAAAAGACAGAATGAGTGAAATGTATAAAATGCTGGCTAGAGATGAATTACAGTTAAAACAATTCCAAAAAAAAAAGTAGAAGGTGGGAAAAAAAAGGTGTCCACATGAAAAGCAACAATAACAGGAGGGTAACATACCTGCAAATGGCAGACTGGCTGTAGGCTGGACCCTCGGTCGCAGTGAGAGCCTGCCCTACTTGCGTCTGAGTAAGCCCCAAGGACAGCCGACGGATCTTGAAATTCTTGGCAAACTCTCGAATTTCCTCCAGATTAATGCCCTCCTCTGTGCTGACTGCCTGCTGAGGTTCTACAATTCAGAAGAATCTGGTTAAAAATATCTCCCTGCTTAAAACAGATCTGCGGCTGGAAAGGAGAAGCAGGTGTACATACTGCTGACAAGCTGGCCCACTTTTGCTGTGTCTCCACAGGTGATGGGAACTGTGGAGGAGAGCGTGGTGGCAGTCTTCAGTACAGCTGGCTGTGGGGCAATGACAACCGGTGACTGAGTGACAGTTGTTGCTGAAGCCTGGGAGGGTACAAAAAGTATATAATTAGATTCAACCTGTTATAGTCCCATTTTACAAAAATAAATAAATGAAAGAAACATTTAATTCTTTTTGACCTCCAAAAATCAGATTGTAATTTGCCAACCTGTGTGCTAGGTTTGGTAAGTGTTGGAGGAGCAGCGGCTTTAGGCAGAACAGCTGCAGAGGTTGCAACTGCAGCAGGGCCGTTCCCTACAGTGGCAATGATTTGTCCCTGTGTGTTTAGAAGCAGCTGTGGGGCCACAGTCTGGACCTGCAGCCCCTGCAGCCCCTGCAGCCCCTGCAGCCCCTGCAGCCCCTGGAGCCCCTGGAGCCCCTGGAGCCCCTGCAGCCCCTGGAGCGGGAGCGTGGGAGTTGCAGCCCCTCCAGTGAGGGAGGCTGGGTTCACCAACAGCGGGAGGGTTCCTATGACCTGAAAATATTTTTATAAAGGGGGGAAAATGCACACAAATAAGTAAATATACCCTTCTGCACGGATTTTCACCTAAATCTACGACAGTCAACATCCTGACACGACTCCTGCTACTTAAAATAAGTAGATCCCATTAGTGCCTATGCCAGAGTAAACTTGTATCTTTCTATATTAAACACTATATAATAGTAGGAGTGAGTAATGAAACTATTTGGAGGGCAATCAGTTTTAACTGAAATTGTCTTATGCGCTACTTCAGTGAAATAGCATCGCGAACAAATATAAACTGGGAGCTGGAGACCATTTTCCACAATGGAAATTCATGAAAACTATAATAAAAAAACATAATCATCTTTGGAGTGATTATAGATCACTAGGCATCATTATAAAAGTTTGACAAAACTGAACCACATTAAGTACGTAAATCACACTGTCTGCCAGGCCCTTATTTAAATCATTTCTCTTTTTTAATGATGTCTGATCTGTGCTCCAGTCTCCTTTTTGTCTTACTCCCACTGCAAGGGCAATGGGGATGTTGCCAGGATATTCCTTCATTATATTAAAGGCATTTTCCAGTTAGCTGAAACAATCACGTTAAGAGAAGAGAGACAGATAAAGAGGATGAGAACAGGACAGGTCATAACTCAAGTCTAAGCTCGGTGACATTAAACTGTTACTGCAGCAGCCTTTTACGGCACCCACCTGTCCCTGGGCATTTGTGATGATCTGGCTGGTGATTCCAGCCATGCTGGACATGGCACTGTTGATGATGGGAGTGGACGTAAGGGAACTGAGGAACTGCGGCTGCGCTCCCAAGGAAGCGGCATTGATCTGAGCAAGAAAGTCATAATATGTTCCGAGAGCATGTGAAAAATGAACAGCAGCACAAACAGAGAAAGAGATTTCTTACAATAGCAGGATTGATGGAGAGTCCTGCAGTCTGAAGAGCTGCCACGGATATGTTGGACGGAGAAATGGTGGTGGTGGCAGGTGTCGCCTGGGCTGTTGCCACCTGAGCAACAGTAATCTGTGCATTGGCTACCTGCGATGCCTGAGGTGTCACCTGCTGCATGGCCGCTTGCACTTGCTGAATGGGAGCTGACTGAGACTGGAACACCGCCTGTGCATTGGCTTGCAGCTGAGGCTGGACCGAGTTCAGGACTGTTGCAGCTGAGGAAGATAGAATGCAACATGCTACTGTTCTGTAATTAAGTTATACTTCATATTTCCTTAGCTGTGGAAGAAAATATGACAGAAATATGGACAAAAGTATTTGGCTCCACCTCTTAATCTTTGAATTCAGGTGTAAAACCAGGCACTTAGCAATAGACTTGTGAAAGAATGAGTGATAAAGCGGAGTGTGTTTTAGTCTATCGCTGACAAGTAGTTAACCAATGAGCATGCAGTTTCCATCTGCACTTTTAACATCTGGTTTTTTTAAAAAAAAGCTACGCTTTAACTGCAATCTTGTCAACATAAATGCATACATATTGAAGATATGGGAGGTCAGCTGACGCCAGACATTCACACATTCTCTTTTACCTTGAAAGCCGGCAAAGGGCAGTTTGAGGAGATTTCCAGCTGGGTTAGCCGCTGCGAGACCAGGAAGAGTCGCTACATTGGTGGTAGGAAGAGTGAGGACAGCCAAACCTCCCTGGCCACCGATGGAGCCCGGCATACTGAGAGGGATGAGTAGCGGTTGACCCAGTGACCCGGTCTGGGCCATCATACCCGTCATTAGAGTAGCCAGACCTTCCTGGGTCAGCACCTAGTGGGAAAAAAAAAAGAATTCCATTAACAATTATGCCTGCAAGGCATATTGTGCTCTCAAGGGGGTATTTTGTCTCCTTAATATTTCTGCAGTTGTATTTTTACACAGTGAAACTAAATAGTAATGCATTTGTTACTATGGGTGCACTCAAAAAGTCCAATATTAAGCTTTTTTTTTTTAAATACTGTGTTAGGGGTTTTACTTTTTACTGCTGAATTGCTGAAAATGTTGTGCTAACAGCCTCGGGATATGTATTCAGCTGCTTGGAATAAACTTTGCTCTTTTTTTTTTTTTTTTTATTTTTTTACCCCCACA
>VUQJ01015898.1:34644-50086 GCA_015108635.1 Andinoacara biseriatus | reverse complement strand
CACAAGCTTGTCTGTCTGTATCTGGAAGTCCCACAGGATCTTAGCACTGTTATTCTCAACCACCCTTGGGGGCGTATCCCACTTTGATCTTGGGACTTCCAGGTCATACTCGGCACAGATGTTCCTGTATACTATGCCAGCCACTTGGTTATGGCGTTCCATGTATGCCCTGCCTGCTAGCATCTTACACCCTGCTGTTATGTGCTGGATTGTTTCAGGGGCATCTTTGCACAGTCTGCACCTGGGGTCTTGCCTGGTGTGGTAGACTCCGGCTTCTATCGATCTTGTGCTTAGAGCTTGTTCCTGTGCTGCCATGATTAGTGCCTCTGTGCTATCTGTCAGTCCAGCTTTGTCCAGCCACTGGTAGGATTTTACTATGTCAGCCACTCCTTCAATCTGCCGGTGGTACATACCCTGCTGGGATAATAAGCTGGCCAAAGGAGGAGATATATATATATATATATATATATATATATATATATATATAATATATGTGCTGAAAAAAATTATGTGACCATAATTAATCGTTTCAATGTATCAACTGTTAGTACTGTTAACACATTTATATTCCATTTGTATGCAGGCATCCCAAGGTGAAAGGATGTTTATCAGCTTGCATTGTTTATCTAGTCATAGCACGCATTACAGTGGGATATGTGCTATTTAATGTGTGGAATGCAAATGTAGTTAAACTTAGACCTGTTAAGGAGCCACACAGTCTGTAGCTGAAAAGAAACACCTTTGCAGATTTTCCAGTGGAAGACATGGCCTCTTGCTATTGATACACACATCCCAAACACAATGAGAGTGAAGTCTTCAATGGCAAGGTGATGAATTTTGAAAAGAGAACTACTCTGCCCCTATGTAGGTCATTAGTTCTCAAAATCCTCTGCTCTCAACAGTGCTAATCGGTTGCCTAAATTTAGTAATCCTGTTGGCAGTGAGTGCACACGTTCTCAGAGTTTGGCTTTTGCAACACTTCTGAGGAGCCAGCATAAATTTTGTCTTGGTGGTTTAACAAGTTCCCAACATGCACTGCAAGCTGAATGTGTTTAGAAATTTTTTTGTTGTTTTAATTTTACAGTTTAACACCTTTGTTTCACATACAATTTTTTTTCCAACTACATACAAGTACCAGTCAAATCCATATCCATTCATATGAATGGGAAAGTGTGTCCAAACTTTTGACTGGTACTGTATTTATGTAATTATGACTTACTAAAGGGTTAACACAAATACAATTTGAAATGTCAACAATACATTTAAATAGTGTCTTTTTTCCCCCAAGCTCTGAGGAGAGTGTAGCTGTCTGTTTGACAGTATACTAGTGCTTGCAGATGGTTAATTTCCTTTTTTTTTTAATGCATTTTTTTTCTGGCACCCCAGCTGATTTGATGAGAATTTTTTTTTAACAGTATATGATCACATGCTTTGGATAGTGACTGAAAAAACGAGATCACAGATATAAGTGGCAGAAATTAGCTTTTCCTCCAGTGGGTGGCTGGCCTCTCTGTTAGAGACAGAGTGAGGAGTGCAGAGTAGAGCCGCTACTCCTCCACATCAAAAGGAGACAGTTGAGGTGGTTTGAGCATCTGACTAGAATGCCTCCTGGGCTCCTCCTGGGTGAGGTAGGAAGTAGGCTCCGTGGCAGACCCAAGACACGCTGGAGAGCCTGGGAACGCCTCGAAGATGCCCCAGATGAGGATGAGGAGATAGCTGGGGAGAGAGTGGTCTGGGGTTGTCAGTTTAGGCCTCTGCCCCTGCACCTGGACATGGATAAGTGGAAGAAAACTGTAAATTTTTCTCCACATTTTTTCAAAATATTACAAAATATCTGTTATTTAATGAACAAATCCATGTGAAATTACCATTGTGTCATTATGCACTCAATGCATCAGACTTCAGATAAGTATAGTACCAGTCAAAAGTGTGGACACACTTTCCCATTCATATGAATGGATAACTGTGTCCAAACTTTTGACTGGTACTGTATTTATGTCAATAAACTAAAATTTGACAGTTCTATCTTTAAAATTACATATTTGTGAAATTACTTTACTTGTGTGACTGTGTTTTTAGTCCTTTTGTGTAGAAAAATATTGGATTTCCTGAAAAAAAAATCATATTTATTCACAGGTCATTTTATTCATGTTGTTTTGCATTAGATATGTTACAGTAATTCACTGTATATTTTGTGATTTTATTGATATTTCACATTTTTCAAAATAACACAAAAATTGTGTCAAATTTATAGAATAAATTCTATTAAATTACATTTTTTTTTTATTTACAGTGTAATGAAATGTGTTCTTTACTATAGTGTGACATGATGTGTTGTTAATGAGAAAAAAATCTGTAGTTTCAAAACCTAATAAGATTTAAAACACCTTTAATTTTTGGGGCTTACAGGAAATGTAATAGGGTTGTTGATTAAGTAGCAGTTGTGAGGATCTTTGTTTAAAAAAGACAGTACACAGTAAAATACCAGAAGTATCTTGTAGCCTGCTGGCTCAAAGTGCTATGATATTTGTGTGATGACTGTGGCTTCTCAACATGTGGCAGTCAACAGCTTCAAAACTGAAAATTTATTTTAACACCTACTATTAAAAATATATTTTCATTGTTGTATTGCATCAAATACTATTTTGATAATGAATAACTTTAAGCAATTTTTAACACATACATAAAATTCAACCATGCCCTATACGTGAGTCAAATAAAAAGTTTCCAAAACCAGAAAACTGTACCTCTCACCTCTCTGATGTTTGTATCCACACGCTAAGTGGCCTCCATCCTTTCCACAAGTGCTTCTGTTTACTCAGACTCCAATTAATACAGACTATTCTTTGCATTTTCAGCATGCTGACTCTTAACTTTACCATAGAAATATGGAAAAACTAAACAAAGAATGGCGTTATCTTTCTTTCCAGTTGTTTCCTCTTCAGTTCTTTACTTGGCATATATAGCACATAATATAACTAAAAGAATCTCTCATCTCTTTAAATTCTCTTTCATTTTTGTCTTTTTTTTTTTCTTATAACTGCTGTGATTAATTCTTTCTGTCTCACTCTTTCTCTGGTATTTCTTGACCACATTTCTGCGTCCTCGTGTCTTGGTCTCTTCTTTTTCGTGTCTTTGTCTCTGTTCCTCTTTTCTCCCTCAGCAATGTTTTGTGATTGGCAGCTGAAGCTTGACTGCAGTTGAGTTAATAGAGAATAGAGAGGAATACCTAGAGGATTTACAGCTGAGTGGAGACGCACAAATAAGATAATGACTTGGGAATAACAATTTTGCTGCACAGTTTGGGAAGGCACTGGAGAGAGAGAAAGAGAGAGAGAAAAGAAAGAGAAGAGACAGACAAAGAAACTTACAAAGACAGTGAGGAAGAGTTGGGGAAAGAGAGGCAGGCATAAGTGAACAGATTCCAGGGGCGGCCGACTTAACAAGATTTTTCTAAATTGGAGAAAATAGTCAAAATCCCTGTGGGTTTTCCAAAAAGATAAAGCTTTGTATTTTTAGACGAGTCGCACTGATGAACTAAAAGAGTTATTTTCCTTCCTGATGTATGTGTCTATAAGTCTGGTTGATTGCTGACCATATCTTTTGTATCCTAATGGGACACAATAGACATTTTGAATATTAAGACTTATGTGTGAGTGTTCAGTGTGGGTTTTCTCTACATTTTTCTTTTATTAAGCTTTGATTGTGATGTTTACATTCCTCATACAAAACAATGGCTGAGTACCAATATAAAGACATTTATCCCACAATAGAAGAGGCGCCTGTTAAAGAGAGATAACCCGCTAAAATTCATAATGCCAGAACATCTCTTTAACTTTGGTGGGTCACCCATCAAAACCATTATCTATAGTCATTTGGTTGTCAGAATTGTTGGTTGAGTTATAGAGGCTGGTGGCACTCAGAAGGCCTTCTTAAGGGACCTAATCTCAGACTAAAAGACAAGGGCTCTTGGTGATATCATTTTCCCCCTCTTGCTTCACTGCTCTGTCCCTCCATCATCTCTTTGACATCACTCAACGCTCAACAAAGTAGCTAATGAAGCAGAAGAGGAGAGAATATTTGCCTGCTAATTAAGAAAAATGAAAGGAAGTGGAGTTTGAAAGCTGACACGGATGCACGCCATAATTGTCCTCTACTTGATGTGGGAGTACGGCATAGGCTAAACTTTTTCAGTTTGTAGCTCTAAGACCTGTGTCTATCTCACAGTTTATTTATCATTGCTTTTTCCCCACTGTCCCCCTTTTTTTTCTCCTCATCCCGGAGTTTTTTCTTTTTTTTTTTGGCATTTACATTTGCATTTGCCGGCAAATTTGGAGACGTGAGGTGAAAAAAATGCAACTACTGCATTTGGCAACTTCCTGATAAAATATGTTCATTTTAAACACTCAACCTTAAATCAGTTTGTTCCATTAAAACAGACTGCATGTACCAAATATAATTTTATACAAAACCTTAATCAGCTCCTGGAAGCATACATTCCTATCTAAAATGTTGAATTCACATTATTAAAAAGGTGCCATTATGTATATTTAGTACTGGTTGCAAGGACTTGGAGGTGTGCCCAATTGCCTGTGCACCGTATAGGAATTACACTCTTGTGAAGATCACAGCAAGAAGTCTTGAAAACTGTTTGGAAATGTACTATTACTAAGTGGTTCCCAGGGACCAATTTTTCACACCGTTTCCTGACAATGCTGGGTGCCCATTATATGTGGCTACAGACTCATTTCATATTGCAGACACTCGCCCATATAAAAGGAGCATAACAAAAACAATCTAGTGTAAATGCCGAAGGAAGTGTTATAAGTTCTGTAGGGCAATACCTGTTCAGACTGCTGCAAAATGTAGTTGTTTTATTTTCCTTTTTAATCAGAAACCACTCAGTAGAGGTTTAACCAGGGGGCCTGAGAGGGAAGCAAGGAATTTCTTCTCTTGGCTTCCATTAGTTATGTAATAGGAATAATGCATTTAACTAGTTATGATGAGTTAAAATGCACATTTTTACATTCTTTTCCTAACACCATACATTATACTTTTGTTGTTGTTTATAAATGCTTTCAGTATGTAAAATTGTACAGAAATCACTCTGTTTATTGTTTTTTTAATTAGTAATTTTAGAGCGGTTTGGGAATTAGAAAGGGGAAGGTGGTAGAAAACCAATGCTGTGATCTGTGGTTGGGAAATAAAAACAATCAATTGTTAAGAAAAACCCTGGGCACATTAATATATCCCAAAAGGAATATTTTGACAATATAGTTTCATTTTGAAAAGTTTTTTTTTTTAAATACGTCACTAATTCTCTCTCAGGCTTATGCAGATGGTGCAGCTACACATTTTTTTTTAGCCTCAATTGCATTCTTAAACTCAGTGCATTGAGTGATTGTATCCAAGATATGAAATGCTGGACTTGCAGCTAAATATGGATGAAGCCAAAGTATTTACTATTGGCCCTGATGCATTTCACCCACTCACAACAACACATCTCAGCTCCTTTTCTATAAAGAAGGTCAAATATTGTAGAATCCTCCGTGTACTTTTGGACAACCACCTTGATTTATGCTTGTTAACCCAGTTCTACAATCTTGTTTTATGCATCCACATGTTTGAGCCGACAAAGTTTACACAGCCTACATCTGGTCAACAATGCACCAGCTAGACTTACCGTACTAAAACTGAAAAAAAAGAAAGAACATCACTCCTATTTTAGCTTCTTTTCATTGGTTACCTATTAATTTTAAATTTTATTTTAAGATTTTATTGTTGACTTTAAAGGCTCACTCTGGGCTTGCACCAAAATATATCTTAGACCTCCTGACACCGCGCATGCCTGGTCATAACCTGAGGTCCACAGCCAAGGCTCTGCAGGCCATTCCACAATCTCAGCTGAGAACCAAGGGTGATCAGGCTTTTTCTGCCAGGGCACCCACTCTTTGGAGCAACCACACTGAGTAGATCAGACTGCCAAGCTCCTTCTCATCTTTAAATCTGCTTTAAAGACATATATTTGTAAGCAGACAAGTCTGTCTTTCTGCTTTGAGTTATTTCTATGTTTAGAAATAACTAAGAGTGGAAAAATTAATCTTCTGACTGTAATAAAGTGGAAAATTGTATTTGTAGAACTGTCCTCTGCCTGAGCATCCTCGATTGACAGGTAACAGGTAAATTAAAAGCAAATTTAAACTTAATAAAAATATTATTAAAAAATAACTGCTAGAAAGAGATGCTAAAAATGATAAAGGCAGCAAAGAAATATAGAAATAACACTTGTCTTATCTCGTTATAGTTTGTCAGAGTAATATTTGGCAGCTTGTACATTGAATTAAAATATTTTCTGATCTTAATTTATCTAAATTTTGTGAAGTTCTGGATAGTACTGTGCAACTTGAAAGCCTATTATTAAACAAGGTTACCACACTATGGTAATTAAAGCTTTTTCCATACCCTTCAGTCATAAATACTGTACTGTAAGTAGTAGTCATCAGCAATATATAATGTTTCACGCAATTATTATCATTATTTATTTTACCTCTAGAACTGATAAAACATACAACAAAAAAGGAGCGGATAGTAATCTATATATCAATGCTGTATATGCATTTATTCCCATTACACAACCCAGTGAAATGTAATACTTTCACTTGCTGATAAAGTCCAAGAACTGAACTTTGTTCAGTTTAATCCTACCCTTCTACTAACACAGCCACCATCCTCCTGCCGGTCCACTTCTGCCCACATGCCGTGATTCTGATTGACTTCTGATGGACATTATTCTTTTTATGATGGTAACAATAACTTCAGTGCTATCCTAATGATGGTGATCATAATGCCGGGAACTCACTCACCCAATAGTGTGTTGATAGCTGTGCAACAACCTCAGCAGGGAGTGAGTGAACTGACTTCAAAGGTGCGATTTGCCTCACAGTGGCGTATAGGGCACTGCAGCCACGTGGGCGGCTGTCATTTTCTTGGTGAACTTCGCTGTTTTGATCCTGCAGTTCAGTTGCTGTTGTCTGGCCAGGTGTTTGAAGACTCAGAAAAAGGTGAAGGTCTAAAGATTTTTATTTTATTTATATACAGCATCAGTCAAATTTTTGGACACACACCTCATTCATTGTTTTCTTCTTTTTTTTCCCCTACATTAAAAATTAATACTGAAGTCATCCAGACCACGAATGAATACGTAAGGAATCATGTAGTGAACTTAAAAGTTTTAAACAAACCAAAATTTCTTAGATTTTACATTCTTCAAATTAGGCACCTTTTGCTTTGATTACAGTTTTGCACACTGTTGGCATTCTCTCAGTCTCTTCATTAGGTCATCACCTGAAATGGTTTTCCAACAGTCTTGAAGTAGTTTCCAGAGGTGTTGAGCACTGATCCCAAACCATCTCAACTGGGTTTAGATCAGGTGATTGTGGAGGCCAGGTCATCTGATGCAACACTCCATCATCCTCTTTCCTGGTCACATAACCCTCACATAGCCTGGAGGTGAATTTGGGGTTATGCCACTAAGCACTAACCAGATGCGATGGCATGTCGCAGCAGAATGCTGTGGTAGCCATGGTTAAGTGTGCCTTGGATTTTGAATTGCTAACAGTGTCACCAGTAAAGTACCCCCATACCGTCACACTTCCTCCTCCATACTTCATGTTGGGAATTACACATGCAGGAACCACCTGCTCACCTTTTCTGTGTCTTACAAAGACATGGCATTTCAAACCAAAAATTACAAATTCGGATTCAGATCAAAGGTGTCATGGAACGGTTGTGTGGCAGGCAGGATGATGACCCCAAAGCAGGATACACCAGACACCAGGACATGAAATATAAACTCAGCTTTATTTATGCTGAACAAAAAAGCCAGAAGGCAAAACAGAACACACACAGCAGGAAGACGTTACGACAACAGGACAACAGGTATAGAAAACACAGGACTTAAAAAAGAAAAGGGCTAATGGGGGGAGTGGAAACAGGTGGAAACACAGGTGAACTAAATTACTTGACGAGACCAGGGGAAGAAAAACTGAATACAACTGACAGGGACCAGATGACTATTATAATAAAACAGAAAGTCACAACAGGAACCAGAGACACAGACTTGACACTGGAAACACAAGGAACTAGAAAACAAAGCATAACTAAACCCCACAATCAAAACACAAAAGACAAAACTCTGGAACACAAAAACACGGGGTCCAGAGGACCATGACAAAAGGACATCAGACAGACAGACTAGTCTAATGTCCATTCCTTGTGTTCCTTGGTCCAAGCCATTCTCTTTCTCTTGTTCTTCCTTAGAAGTGGCTTCTTTAAGGTGAAGTCCAGATTCACACAGTCTTTTCTGAAGAGTTGATGTTGAGATGTGTGTATTACTTGAACTCTGTGAAGCATTTAGATGAGCTCTTTTCTGGGGTGCTGTTAACTTGCCGTTTCTGAGGCTGGTAACTGATGAACTTATCCTGTTCAACAGAGGGAACTCTTGGTCTTCCTTCCTGGGGCGGTCCTGATGTAAGCCAGTTACATCATCTTTGTGACTGCACTTGACGATACTTTAGTATTATTCTACAATGAAGACAATTTTTAAATAATGAAAAATCACTGAATTAGAAGTTGTGTCCAAAATTTTGATTGGTACTGTGTATATATATGTATATATACATACATACATATATATTCTCCCATCAAAGTACTGTTTTCAAGTCTTCTCCTGGCTATGCCCTTAATTGCCAGTTTGGACTGTACAAAGGCAAGTTACACACCGCTCATCTTGACATTGATATTGATCAATTTGCCAGTAGACGCTGCTTCTTCGTTTAGCTGCAAATTGAACCCTAACACTCATCCACTCACCCCTCTCTCCTTGGAATGCTTCCTGCAATTCCCATATAATTTTTATGCAAAAGATGGCCTTTTCTGAGCATGAGAAGAATACAATGAATAGATTGATTAGTCAATATCGTAATAGGGATAGGGTAATGAGCCTGTCAGTCATAGAGCCAGGGCAAGAATACGCCCAGACAGCAGAATTACTTTGCTAGTAGTGTAGACATGGGCGTAGTGGTAAAAATTGTTTTTTAGGTTGATTTACAGAGCAATAAAACAGAAAGTGTTTTGGAAAAACAAAAATTAGACTACCATATATTGTGCTTAAGAGTGTATAAATATCTAATTCTTTATTTATTTCTGATATCCATCCAAAAATAATATTCAAACTGCATCAAAGCCTGAAGCTTTTGTATTTGTTGCTAGTGAAATTAAGACATTGTTAATCCTCTCTTGAAAACAAAGGCTTCCCACTGACAGGACTGAGCAGTTGCATCATTATTTAATGGCAACAAACTGACAAGTAAAAGGCATAATCAGTTAATTTGAATTCTACTCTGTTGGATTTTCTGTCCTATTATTTCTGCAATGTGAACTAAACCAGTGGGCTGTGATATTAAATTTGCGACAAAGAAATTGAATATAACTATAAATTCAAAGGGAATTAAATATTTTGAAAACAAACAAGAAAATGATCCTAAAGACAACACTTTATACAACAATGCTCAGTTTGATTGTAGTATTTATGCCTTTTTGTCTTTCTTATTTTTTTTAGTCCATTTTCAGTTTTTAGTTTCAGTTCTGACACAAACCTCTCTTGTGAGCAGGTATGAGAATTTTTAAGCACACCAGCTTCTGTGCCTTTGAATTAGCAATCATCATACATTATTTTATTATTATAATAAACTAATAAAAGTTAGATTGCTTTTGAGCTGTTTTTGTTTTTACAAAAAAAAAAGATTTATAGACAAACATATGACTGATATAAATGCCATCTGCAGTATCCAGCAATTCATAGTGAGAACAAGTGCTTTATAAACCTAAAAGCAGAGGAACCTTCTTCTCAGCATCCCATTTGTTTTGCTGTTGGGCACAGAGAGCAAATTCTCTTGTATCTGAAGCTGAGGCAATTTGTTTTATTTGACTTCTCACCCCATAAACTGTCAACTTTGGTTCCCTTAACCCAAGGGAGGTTTGCTGCAGAAAACAAAGGGGTGTCGTAACAGCCCTTACCAGCCGAGTTCAGTTTTGGGTGTGATATATGTATTTATCCAAGAACATTTGCTCTGTTTATCTATAACTGGGAGGATCACAAGCAAGATTCTTCCTGTGTGCCTCAGTGCTTGACCTCATACACTTTAATTGATCTTGTGTCCTTAGAGGACTATCAGAAATTGGTAGCCACTTAAAATATTTATTGGGCTGCAAAAAGGCTGTAAAATTCAGTGGAGATAAAGGTGTGTTTTTTTTTAGATAGTGTTAGTATTATCTAGTATTGGCACGTATGTTTGTATACCTCTGAGTGGTTTGAGTGTGTGTGTGTGTGTGTGTAACTATGAAGAAGTGAATCTTAAGCCAACTATTGATTTTGGAAAAGGCACTCACTGAGATGATGAGGAGGTATGTTTTGTGAAGTGGCTATTATGTAGAATCAGCTGCCATTGGCGGATTTTTGCATGGTCTGCATTCATTTCTTCCAGCTCTCCAAAACAGCTCGGGATGCATCGCCGTAGGATGCAAAAAACTGCATTTATATTCCCTAGTTTAAAGAAGACTCAGCTTCGTCAACGTGCTTGCAAGTGCATCCATGACCTCTGAGAAGCGTGCTGCTAACACGCTGAGGTTGAACGCTTAACATTTATTAAATTGTGTCAAAAAATAAGTAAATAAAGTCATCGTGAAACAGATACCTCACTATGGGAGAGATATTGATAAGCGTGACTTAAAACCTGCTAAGCATTCTAAAATTCATGCAAGTAATTAAGAGTGCTTTTCCCATCTACAGTCTTTCAGAGAAATTCGGAATATTGCACAAATGACAAGTGAAGAGTGGTATGACTTTTAGAAACTGAATAATAATGTGAGGAACCAAATAAAGTAATCCTATTTAATGAGTTACTTTTTGCCTTTTTTTTCCAAATTACTTCCTCAACACTGACATTTGAACACCCACAGATAAGGATTCGAACAGTCTGCGTCCTGGTTGGTGACATTTGACATGACGTTCCCTCTAATTCCTGAGCAGCTACATAATAATTACTGCAGTTATACAACCTGTCCTCGGGCTTGGAGGCTTGACCTTTCCGCAAATAACATGTTCATTTCCCTTAATGCGAAAACAGGGATGTCATTTCCTATTGTGCACTCCAAACATAACAGCAAAGATGTCAGCTTGCATCAGTTGCACGCATCAGCTGTGAACTTACGATATTGTGGGGGCATATATGTGCTGAGTTTTCGTGAACCACCAGGGACGTGAAGAGAGATCCCTTTGAGGAGGTCTTCGCACAATTTCAAAACCACAACCACACATAAACACTCAACTATCAACACTGTTGATGGTGGGAAGAAACATGCATATTTAGATGTTTATAGCTGAGTAACCACACAGCAGGCTTGTAGTTAAGATGTATGACAACCTAGTTAAAGCATTCAAGCTGGAAAAGTTTGCTATACGGAGAAGAAAATTAAGTGCATGTTATTGCCTGGCATTAGGTTGGTGTGAAGGATGTTACCAGTGTGTTTCTTTCTCTTTATTAAACAAGGGATTTTGGGAGGAGAGGCGGGTTTCAGGAACATTTTACTCAAGCTCAATTAACTGTGGTCAATAATTGATTGCAATTTACTGACTTTTGCTCATTTATTTCTGGCACTGTTGCCTTTTTTTTTCCTGGCTAAAGAAGCCTCAGTATGCAGAGGAGAAAAAGCTGTGTACACTACGTGCCTTGTTTTTACTTTGTACATATTTGCTTCTTGATTTGAGGTTTAAAATTGGCTGTTGTCACAACATATTGCTTCAGCTTACCAAGTGATAAAGAAGAAAGTAAAATAAACATGTTATTGCCTCTGAAGTCCTCACAAAATGTGTATTCCTCTGAATATATTAAAGGATTAGAGATTGTATGTAACATGATTATAAACAAAGCAGCTGAAGTATGATCAAAGTGAGGGAGAGCATAAACACACACGCAAACCAAACACACTCATACTTACAGATACACAAGAGACGAAAAAGTGAGGGATAAACAGAAATTATGAGACGGATTAAGAGATTACTCCAAAGAAAGATTTTTTTTTTCGTAAATGAAAACAGAACATTAGCAACAGACTTTGCAAATGAAGAAATAGTAAATCTGGAAAAACACGTTTGCACTTTTGAGGTTTTCCCTGTAATTTCAAGCTGTGAGACTTCTGCTTAATAACTAATAATGAGACTCAGAGAAAATTTGAGACACTGTCTAAAACATGAAAAAAAAAACCCCAGAATGTAATGCAAAGATTTGCAGTTTATAGCAACTCTATATTTAACTGAAATACTGAATCAAGAACTGAGTATTGTGACACTGTACTGTAAACACAGACTGGACACTTTGTTTTTCTAGCATTGGTTGGGCCCATTTTTGCCTTCAAAACTGCCCCAGTTGATTGTGGCATAGATTCAACAACGTACTGGCAACATTCCTTATCATGCAGTTGTTGCAGATTTGTCAACTGCACACCCATAATGCAAATCTCCCATTCCACCACATGCCTGTGGAGGCCATTTGAGTGCAATGAACTCATTGTAAGTTGTGTTCAAGAAACCAGTTTGAAATGATCTTCTCTGGGCCAAAGGTCATCGAAAATTGATTGAGGCAAAAAATGAAAACTGTTTTGTGGTCAGATAATTTGAAATGTGAAATTCTTTTAGTAAAAGATGGACACCACATTCTCTGGACTAAAGACAAGAGGGTCTGTCTGAAATGTTGTTAGCACTCAGTACAAAAGTCTGTATCTCTGATGGTATTGGGGTGCATTGGTTCCTATGGAATTGGCAGCTTGCAAAGGCTCTATCAGTCCTGAAAGGTATGGTTTTTGGCGCCACATATGCTCCCATCCAAATTACATATGTTTTTTAGGGAAGGCCTTGCATATTTCAGCAATGCTATGCTAAACTGCATACAGCATCTGTTACAACAGCATGGCTTCATTGTAGAAGTGTCTGGATGCTGAACTGGCCTACCTGGAGTCCAGACCTTTCACCAACTGAAGCCATTTGGAGCATCATGAAATGAAAAATATGACAAAGAAGACCCAAGACTGTCACAGCTAGAATCCTATATCAGACAAGAACGGGAAACATTTCTCTCCCACAGGTTCTTTAGCAGACCAAAACCAATTTTGGTAGGTAGACTTGCGATCCCGGGAAGCACAGTAATTTTGGTGACACTTGACCTTTAGGGAGCATTATAATTAGTAAAAATATCTTTTGACCAATAACAGCACGTGTTTGGATTTACAATGAATTTGCTGGCAGATCTTAACACCTTTTCTATTCTCACAACCTGTTTTCTAACAGCTGTCAGGTCTCGCTGCTTGGCCCCCTAATTGCTGCTTGCAGCTATATTTATTATTGGGTGCCAAGCATTGAGGCACCCTTTGGAGGTTTTCTTATTATTATTATTCATCAACTTTTTTCCTCTCCAATGGTCGTCTAGCCCCTAGAACTGTCTGATCAAAAGTTGTGAAATTTGTCACATTTCCTCAGGACAGTCTCATTATCATTTTCATCAATTTATGTGCTGCTACCTTGAGCAGTGTAGCGCCACCGTGGGGGCTAATTTAGATTTATGTTTGCAGCCATAATTTGTGACCCGTGTGGACAATTTTTCAAACTGATGTACTGTTGAAATCCTTGGATCCAGCTAAATTCACTGCATCCTATGACATCATTTCTTTCTTTTTTTTTTGCTTTATTGGATTTTCTGCCATATTGGATTTTATAGAAATTCTTCAAAAGTTTTCACAGGTCAAGTTTGCCCAGTGGTCACCAAAACGGACTCAGATCATGTTCAGGCCAAGCCTCACGAATGTTTGGATTTTTGATTTTACAAAGTGTTTGGGAATCGCAATCATTTTGTTGACATTTGACCTTTAGGCAGTGCTATAATTAGTAAAATTGTGTTTTGGCCAATAACAGCACATATTATTTTTGGCCAAGCACTGAGGCTAAGGTTTTAAAGGCATTCATCTCCACATTGGCTTCTTTTACATAATTTTCTACAGATCCACACTTTTTTATAAATTTAGTGTTTGAGTTACAGTTTCTCCAACAGACAAAGTTTAATATTTATTTATTTATTTTTTTGGCAGTCTATTGGACGTTAATCCCAGCAGTCTATTCCAGATGCTCACCATGCTGATCTTCCATCAGGGATGAAATGTAAGATGTTAATCCGATATAATTCTGAAGTCCCAGAAACTGTTTGAATTGAACTACTTGAAACTACATTCCAGGAGCATCTATAATAGGACATGAAAACATTGTTATATTTTATGTTGTTTTTAATGACTGTTAAACAGCATAAATATGATTTATGTAGGCACTTTTCTTTTGAAAACCATTTTGTTCATCTTGAAACTGATTCTTGTTTTTCTTAAACTGCACTGATTCAAGACGAAAGAATAGTTTTTAGATAGAATGCCCAATAAACTCAGATAGCAACTTGGGGTCATCATTTGGGCATTTATTAGTATCCAAGGCCGATACAGTGGTGCAGTGCTTAACACTGTTCTGGGTTTGAACCTGTGTTCTAACTGGGGCCTTTCTGTGTTTAGTTTGCATGTTCTCCTTGTGCCATATTATTTATACCCCTTCACTATGATGTCTCTATTGAAATAGTTGCTACTATGAGTGTAGTACATTACATGCTTCCAGTATGAGTATTCCAGTATTTGCTGGAAGGGTTATCCAAATTGTTCTTTAACTCTAATTATCACAATCACTCAAACTCTGCATACCATGTACCCAGTTACTCTTGAATTTTGTTTGAAGTAAGTTTTACCATGGTTATATACAGCCCACATCTGCATTTAAAGAAAGTACAGTATCTAGTAAGGTTTATTTATTTTCTGAGTGCCTTTCTGAGTTTATTTAATGAATTAGACCTTACGAAAAACCCTCACCTCTTCATATGCTTACTACTCTTTGATATTGCTTTCCTTGTTAGACCACGTTCTACATGCCCACTGACATTTTATCCCTGAAGATGAGTCTCATTTAAAGAAACAAACTCATGCATGCTGGCATGCATATGGATATCCTCATATGTGGTGCTCTCTCATAGCCCTCTCATCCAGTTTTCTTTTTTCTCCTGTTGTGATTCAGTCATTTTGTATTTCACAGGTACCCTGACCCTCATTCTCAAGGTGTGTATTTCAGTTTTTACATACGTACTTTGTCTGCTCTCTCAGGGTGTTCTTTTCACATATCTGTACTTTCTCTCCCATTTCATATATTCTGGTTTTCACCTTGGTTATTTTCCAGCTTCTCTTTGATCCATGTTTCCAAATAAGTCTTTGGAGCTGTCCACTACCCAGTGTTAAGGAATCATTTACA